>NDGN011223282.1:0-11876 GCA_002564285.1 Tympanoctomys barrerae
CACACACATAAGCAGATTATATAATTATCTACTTAGTTCAGATAATCTCTTATCCAGGATTTCCCATTCTGAAATGGTTATTAAAAATAAATAAATATTTTGAAAAGAAATTCAGTAGCAAACACATTCTCAATTTAGTTGTATCATTTAATTTTGACAGAAATGCATATTAAAAATCCTGGCTCGAAAGCTAAAGATTGTTAAATTTATAAATGTTGCCCAATAAAAGCAAAAGATAAAATACTAAATTAATTCTATTTTCCTGTATAAGAAGCTTATCTCTCACCCAAATCCCTGTGAATAATTGTGTGGAATGAGGAAAATTATCATTTGAGAGATTCATACTATAATGTTAATTTTTACTTGATTAGTGTATATTGTCTGGCAGAAGGCACCAGGAAAGAGAACATTTTAAAAGTTTCAGCCTATGACCGAATAAAAGAAGAGTTCCTAAAATAATCCATAGCAGGGCTTCAGAGACAAACATTTGTAAGTTTACCAAATCTCTTACATCTTTTCCTTTTACAGGTGGTTAACAGAGGCATTAAAGAATTGGAAATCCCAGATGGGAAATACAATTTATCTTCAGGCCCAACAGTGAGTTTCTTTATCACAGAAAAACACAATAAGGTTCTTAGCCTTCTATGCAGATGACAGTCCTAAGACTGATCCCAAGTTTGGCAGACAAAGGGATTTTCAAGGTGCTCCCCAAACAAAACAATAACAACAAACATGACCCCATTGCCTGACGCAAAGAATGTTATGGAAAACTAGCACAAGTACTTGATTGATGAAAAGTACAAAATATAGAATTTCTGCAGGTTAACTGTTCTCTGTTCATGACAGTGATACAATCTGTGTAGTGATTGATACATTGTGCTTACTTGACAAGTCAAAAGCTTAATAAGTGCTGAGTAATTCCACACCCTAGGAGAGTGTCTCATTACTTAAAGGTTATAAAAGAGAATTGAGGAAGGATGGAGCATTCCATTTTTCTCAGAGGAACTCCAGTCTTTTCACTCAGCTTGGACAGTTTCCTGGCTTCTAACAGACACTTCAGCCTCTGTCTTGGACCCTTCAGCCTTCTGGTTTAGACTCATCAGCCTTCTATGCAGGCCCGTCGGCCTCCAGATACGGACTTACATAGAACCATGCAGTGAGCTCCAGACTGGACTCCTTCAGTCATTAGTGTGCAGACGCCCTCTGCACGCTTCTTCATCAGACTCTGTGCTGTCCATCGTAAGCCCATCTTGTAATTACTCATATATTTGTACATTCTGTGTTATATCTGTTCCTCTAGTAAAACCCTAACTGATACAAGCTTCTATTACTTGCCTATTAAAATAAAATTACCATTGTCAAAAAATGGCATGCATATGGTACTTATAAAATAAATTTAGTGGATTTTATGTTTTCACGTTTCTCTGGACTTTCTCAAACTCAACTATTCTTCCTTTTCAATTACTGCAGATACTAGGATGATGATGTTTTTCATAGAGAAGAGCTACTCACTATTTAGAATTTAAACAAAGCGACGTTAAGAAGCTTCAGAGTTGAGTGAGTCCCTATGTAAGCTTTCAGAAACGTGTCTGCCAGATTTTCTGATATTGGCCCTTTGCTGAGAGAGCAGCTTTTGAGACTATCAAAGGGAGAGTATCATTTTAAAAATTAAATATTCTGCTTTACTAAAAACCCTCACTGAGAAAATATTGAATCAAATGAAAACCACTCTGAGATGAGATTTTGTAAAAAATTCAGTGATGCATCTGTGAGTGAAACGTTGTCCTTGGAACACTCAGGATGTGAAGTCGAGCGGAGCTTCTCAAAAGGTTACAGCATCTGTGTGTTCTGGGACTGACGACACTGAGTGCACCATTTCTACAGAGAACCCGAGATTTATTCCGTATCTTTAGATACTCGTCTGTGTAAACTGTGAGGCTAAACAGTGACAGCAGTAGCAAATGTCTGTGCAGACCAGTTAAGCTACCCTGATAAGTACTTCCAAGAACAACAATGCACAGAAAGATATCTCGTGGAGGCATCTGGCTGGACCTGGATGTATTGAGGGGGAAAATCCATGCTCATTGCTGACTAACACTGGAAATATTTAGGTCATTTCTATTTCAAACATGAATAAAAAAATCATTTATACAACAACTACAAAAGACATCGTATTATTGATTTTAGATGTAGAAGAAATTGTAAATCTGTAAATCATTTCATGGAAAAAGTAATGTTTTAAATGCACATGCTTGAGAAACTTATAAAGTATAAAATAAAATGATTAAAACTACAATAAATAAGAAAAAACAGACAAAATGAGATAGGGAGTGAAACAGAGTTAGAACAAGATAAACTGAAAATACAATACTAAATTAAAATGGGCTTTAAAGATAGCAAGTGGGTATCAGCAAGGAAGAGGAAAAAGAAATCTTTTTTAAGAGTTAAATTGCAAAAATACAGGAAAGAAAATGATCAAAATAAGATGGTAACTGTGGAGGAAAGAGAAATGAGACAGTTTATAGTCAACTGGCAATCTGAGAAAGAACCAGAATATAAATGTCAAAGAAATAAACAGGCATTAAAGATAATCTCAAAAGCATTTAAATATTTAGAGTAAAACCATACATTTTACTGAGACACTGACAATGGAAAAACCACAAAACTGTATACAATTTAATCTATATTTTATGTAATAAATATATATATATATATATATATTCTGGTAAAAGTTTTATTTATAAGAATAAAGAAAAGCCTTCTTCAAAAGGTATACTTAAAGATGAATGATAATCCTGCAGCATGTGGGTGCACTCAAGTAAAAGCAACAGCATTTTGAAATGTATTCTTCCAACTTGATGACTTCAGAGCAAAGAGCAATTCCTGAACTGCTTGTTCACTTAGCTTGCACTTAAAACCAAATGCTCCCCTCCAGAGTTGAATTTTGTTTCTTAAATAAAAATTACAAGAGAGCTCTACAAGAATGCAGTAGTGCTTCAAATCTCTTCTTGTTTCATCATCAAATTTTCACTGAGCAGCTCCTTGCAATTATCGTTCAATGTACAAAGGCAGTTTAATTACATTGCCCAATATAAGTACATTATCATTTCTTATAGCTGTCATCTTGATCCTAAAATAACCAAAGTCTGTGTCTGTGAATGTTAACATGTAATCAACAGTAACCCCCATAACAAGACCTTTGCTTGACCCAAAGCTGAAGAGAAGCAGTGGTTTGTAGCTCATGCTCAAAAAGGCCTGTTTGAAAAGTAGAGAATTGTTCAGCATAAAATCTTTTGTGAGCTTCCCCATTAGATATCTCACAATGAATTTTCCTGCAAAATTGTCATACATTTATTACAATAGATAAGTAACTTATGAAATGTGATCAAAATATACAGTTAATGTTTAAATTAAAGACACAAAAAAGAGACATTGCCATCCACCCCCTTCAACATGCCCTCATTCACTTTGAACACCTTCATCCCGCCTTCCTCTTTCAGCAGTTCTGAAAGACTCCTTTCCTGTCTTTACAAAGTGTAGTAAAGAATGTAGCAAAGGCTGCTGCTCAGTGAGTGCAATAGAAAGTCAGGCTCCTCAAGACATTACAGTGTATCCCCATCCCTCTTATTCATCACACTTGGCAACAGGAGACTTCAGGTTCTTCTCCAAAGTCAAAACAAACTTGAAGGTGAAAAGTACATGTTCTGAATTAATTCAGGGCATCGCAGCACGCACCAGAGCACAACTAAAGACACTCAGGAAAGAGGATTCCCAGAACTGCCCCAACAAGTGGTGAGAGTGATGGGAGAAGTTTGTTCAAAGTGAAGGTGAATACTTTGAGGTGGACTGATGAAAATGAATCTTGTACTGTATTACATTTTAAAACTTGAAACAATCACCATATTTTTTTTATCACATCTCCATTATCTGAACAAGATTAGAAAGGCAGGCCAACTAGCTCAGCAGATTAAAGCAGCTGCTTAGGCAAACACAGTGGTCAGTGTTCGATCCCTGGGCCTGCTGTGCCAGTGCAACCCCCAGGGCACTCTGAGTTGGTGGATTGAGACTGGCTGTGGTGGCACGTGCCTGTAATGCCAGCTCTTGGGAGACTAAACACAGGCAAATGACGAGTCCAATCTATACAGTGAAACCCTATAGACCCTGTCCTACATACAAAACAAAACAAAACAAAACAAAAAAACCCCAAAAACAAAAAAGGAGATAACAATGCTATACATGGTTTTCTTTCATTTTAACCTAGGATGTAATCTACTCAAGAGTTTCATTAATTGGATAGCATTAAAAAAATACTTGACAATTGTATGAACTTGAACTCCAGTCTCAGCTGTGCTTACTGTGGTGATTAGTATTCTGAATATTTAAATGAAAGTATACCCACACACTATCTCATGCCATGTTTCTTGATGTCATCAGGTATAAACGTTGATATATTAACCTTCAACATAATAAAGTCACCACGAGAAATTTAGAAGCTTAACTGAGTGACTCAGCAGGGGGTAGGTTCTTCACTTTATAAACATCCTCATCCTGTGAAGATGTGGGCAGGGTGAGTGCTACTCCCACCTGAGGGAGTATAGCCTGTCTATAACATAGGAAGTGACAGAGGCCTGCCTCCTCTTTTGCTCTGGTAGCTTTTGCTGTATTCTGCTGCCATGAACTGTTGCCCCTGTGTCAGGAAACCCAGCCTTGAAATCAGCTTATTATGGACTGAAACTTCTACAACTGTGAGCTAAATAAACATTTCCTTCCTTAGTTCAGGGCATCATGTATTTTGTCTCAGCAACAAGAGCAAAATAACTAAGACACTAGTGACGTTAATTTATTTTGTGTAGGCGACTCAAAAGTGTTTGCTTACTATTTTACATTCATTTTAACACATGTATTTAATAAGGAAAACCTACTACAAACATACCCTGCCAAAGAAAGCTATATTTAATAACAGTCTAACTTGTAAGGTATTAAAAGTATTTTCTTACTCTTGCTGCTTTGTGATTATACAACAAGAAGAAAAATTCAAAAACTATTAATTTGTGACTTTCATTAATGTGGGAGGGTAAGTCAATAGAGATGCTGAAGCTAAAATTACCGAGCAAATTGATTGACTTTTTTTGGCTCCATATAGTACAGTAAAAAGAAATCAGTCAAATAAGGGTGTATTTCTTGATTTTAAATAACTTTCTTCATTTGCTGTAATGAATCATTTCTCATAGTATTTCTGTGAGCTATAAACCTGAAATTTCAGTTAAGAGTGCAGGTGAGAATTTCTTCCCACACATCTTAAGTAAAACATTGGAGCACATTTTCAAGTTTGATTGAGTCACTACCGCCCCAGATTGCAATCCTACCTAGGCACAATTAAATGCATCTTTTTTATCTTGACTGTGTTGCTTTTATTCCCATTTAATAAACCTTAATCAAATAGTCAGCTGATCTCCATAAGAGCAACTTTTAAATGGCTGTAACAATTTAACTATCAACAGAAGTACATTAGAACTTTGGTGTGTCCTCAGCAACACTTGACATTGTCTATTTTATTTTTTTATTTTTAGCTTTCTCATTGTAAAAAAATAACATGACATCCTTTCTCATGAATTGAGCATCAAGTTCTTAACAGGCATTTGGTGAGTGTTTGACCTAAATGTCACATTCTTGTCCTTTGAGAACCGGTTTTTATTAAGTTTTCTATATCTTGGGGACTGGTAGAAGTTGATTTTCTACTTGAGATTTTCTTTTTTTGCTGTTATAGACACAAAATTATCTTTTAACTTTGGATAAGGTGGATATCTTTTGTGGATAAGCATAGTAGTCAGGAAAAACATAGACAACACATCAGTTCCAAATAATGCCAACATCTAAGTATAATAACTTTCCCTACTTGCAATTTGGGAAAGCCAACAGGACCAGTCCTTCAAAATTGGTACTGCAGGGACCAAACTGTTTCCATGTTTGCTCTGCCATTTCATGTATATCTTCTACTTTTACAGTTGAAAAGAAAACAGAAAGCATGCTTCACATCATGGTCTCTCCTAAGTATCTTTGACAAAAAGTGGCACATGGTCTTTTTACTTGGAGTCTCTTGACCATAACAACATACTTCTTGGCCATGTGAGACTAAGACATTTTTGATGTGTATAGAGGATAGTAATCACTGTTCTTGCCAAATGTTATTATGTTTAATGTAAGGTAATCATCAATTTTTACCTCATGGTTTGTGGTTTAGAAATTTTGAGTATGAAGCATTTCTCTTCCTTGAAGGCATTTCCTATTTTCTTTTGTCCACTGTGTAGTTACAGCATGAAAATCTTTAATCTACTAGCAGTCTATGTTTGTTGGGATGGAATGTACAAATATTTCTACATCTATCAGTCAGAATTCCCAACTTTACTGTGTGTAATAAACTCTTCATTCTTCACTGGTTGGGCTAATACCTTTCCTCTATATCAAGTTATTATAACAAAGTGCTCATTTGTTACATGAGAGACTAGAGGGGAAGAAGGGGAAAAGAAAATAAAAATGATTAAGGTACAATTTGCAAATGTTCCAATTCTCCAAAATGAGTGTTATTTGTGTGTATTATAAATACATACTAGTAAAAATAAATAAATAAATATGTGGATTAAACAGGGTGTAAAGATTAAATAAGGAAAACTAATATGATGGAAAACCAAGATATTAGACACTAGAAAGAACCAATAGACAAATGCTTATCTTTTAAAAAAGCATTAAGCTATTGAGAGATCTACTAATACTAAACAAGAAAATGAGAATGTATGAACATATGTTAAAATGAAAAGCAAATAACACTGTTAAAGTTCTATTAATATATATGTAATAGTTGATACATTGTGTCAACTTGAGAAGTCTAGAAGCTTAACTAAGTAATTCAGCAATTCTACATCCTAGGGTTTAGAGCACATGCCCTTACTGCTCAAGGATGCTTTTCACTGTGTCCACTTGGAAGTTTAAATGTTTAACTAAGTGACTCAGCAGGGGCCTAAGGTCTTCCCTTTGTAAACATACTGAGCATGCACAAGAGAGAGCATGGAAATGATGTGAGTGTTACACCCACCCAAGGCTGATAGCTGGTATACAACATAAGAGATGAAAAGAAGCTTGCTCTCCCCTTTTTTCTTTTATTGATGCTTCTATCTTCCACGAAAATAAACAGTTGCCCCTCTACCATGCCAACCTTAATTGAAGCTAGCTAATTGCTGGCTGAAACCTTCATGAACTTTGAAATAGATAAACCATTCCTTCATTAATTTTGTGTCTCAAGCATTTTGTATCAGTAATGAGAAAAAAGTAGCTAACACAGAGTTTGGTACCAGAGAAGTAGTAACTGACCATGGTACTACTGTGGCTGTACCTGACCATGTGGTTGAAGAGTCTTTAGGAATAACTAGTGGAGTTTGGAAAGGCTCTGAGATGGTGCCTGAACAACAATTTAGGCTGTTCTGTACAGGAGATTCTGGTCAGAGCTCAGAAGACCAGAAATCTGGTAAAGACTAGGCTTAGGAGCTTTCATCTTGGCAGGCCTACATTCGCTGCTGGACTCCATATGATATGGGTGTTATGGTTTTGCAGAAGGTTTGTCTGCATTTTGTTCATATCCAGAGTCTTTGTCTGAGACTGAGATTAAGGCAAACGGACTAATTAAATTGACATTAAAAAAAAAATTTGAGGCACGCTAATGTTGAGGTTGTGACATGATTATTGTTGTTGTATTTTAGCCAGATCTATTTTGAGAATCAAGAGCAAAAAGCCCAGCATTATAATTTAAAATATGAGTTTGGCCTGAAAGGAAGTGTCAGTAAGGCTGTGGATTGCAAATATAGACCTGAGATCTCCTTTGCTCAGGAGGAACAGGAGAATATAAAAGAGGGCCTGGAGACATCACAATAAGCACCAAGTCTCCACCTTTACAGCCTTGAAGCTGAAAAACAAAATACTTTGCCTTGAGACAAAAGCCACAGCACACCATGTTCTAGAATGGCAGCAACATAGAACATTTGTTGTTGAGAACTAGATTAAAAGTGCTTAGCCATCCTGGCATTTTAATCCTGTAGCAAAGAGAGAAGAAAGCCTGTTGACTGTTCCACCTGGAAGTAGACCTTTGCATTACCCATGTGCTGCTGGTTACAGGTGCATGCAGACTGCTTTTGGGTGTGGGAAGGCCTCCAGCCCATTTTCAGAAGGCCTGAGAGACCAGTGAGTGTGATTCTGATACTTCAGTGTGTGAAGCTGTAAGGGTAAGGTCAGAGGTTCAGGGGAGACTCCAGAAGTTTGGAAAATCCAGCAACTGGATCATCTGAGGAAACCTGCAAGGAGGGAGCAAAGTGGGCCCAAGAGAGAGGCAATAGGATCTATAACTAACAGAAGCACCATAGAGGTGAAGTCGCTCAAGTCCTTTGGAGCTCACAATTTGTCACAGATTGCTTTGGGTGCTGCACATGGATTATAAGACTTAATTTTTCCCTACTGGATTTTGGACTTCCTTTTGTCCCAATCCTTGTATCCCCCTGTTTGTGCTGTGTGGAATGGTAATGTTTATCTTAAGCTATTGAATGTTGAAAGTGTTTACCTTTCCATTTGTTCCCGGGCTTGCAGGTAGGATCTTGCCTTACATTTTGGAGACTATGGGCTTTGGGCTTTTCAGCAATGCTGAAAGCATTAGGACTTTGGAAACTCTTAGAGATGGACTAAATGCCTTTTGGATAAAGAGATGTACATGAGACTATGGGGATCCATGGACTGAATGTTGTAACTCTGATATAGTGTAACCTGAACAAAACATGGACTGAATGTTGTGACTCTGATATAGTGTAAGCTGAACAAAACACACTAATAAAAGAGAGATTCTACCACTTTATGACCTTAGAGGGTATTATGTACATAGGTAGACAAATATTTCCCCACAAATAGTTGGATAGTGAGTAGTTTACCAATTTTACTTATTCTTTCAAAGAAATAGGTCTTCATTTCATGAATTCTCTGTATTTTTTTCTTAGTCTCAATTGATTTAATTGTGCTTTGATCTTTATATTTTCCTTGCATGTATGGGATTTGGGCTTGGCATTCTCTTCTTTGTGTAGAAGCTTGAGGTATAGTATTAGGTTGATTTTTGTGCTCATTCTGTTTTCCTGATGTGAGAATTCAGTGCTCTAAATTTCTCTATAAGAATAGCTTTCATTGCATCTGACAGATTCTGATAAGTTGTATTTGCATTTTCATTTGATTGTAGAAATTTTTTAATTTCTTTTTAATTTTCACCTGTGACCCATTGGTGGTTCAAGAAGGTGTTATTTAATTACTTATTTATCTATCTATTTGGTATGGGGATCAAACTCAAGAACTTGCACTTGCCAAGCTAATACTTATGCTGCTGAACTAGCTAATCAGCCAGGAGTGTGTTATTTAATTTTCATGTGTTTAAGGAGATTTGGTGGTTTGTTTTTTCTTTAAGTTCCAATTTCATTTCACTGTGATCAGATAATATGCATGGTAAATTTTGAGTTCCTTCGCATTTATTTAAGCATGTTCTCTGCACTGGCATATGTTTGGTTTTGGAGAACTCGTGTGCGGCTGAAAAGAATGTGTATACCGATGTTGGGGGCAACACTCTGTGAATACCCTTTAAATCCATGTCTTCACAAGTTTGGTTCAGTTCTCTGCTGAATTTTCATCTAGATGATCTATCTCTTTGTGACAATGGAGTAATAAGGTTCCCTACTACCATTATGTTATTGCTCATTTGATCTTTCATGTCTATAATATTTGCGTTAAATAGTTGGGTGCTCCCACATTTGGTACATATGTATCTGGGATTATTTCTTCCTCTTGAAGTTTTCCCCTAACAAGTATCCAGTGACCTTATTTGTTTTGCAGTTCATATTGTCTGTAAACAAAATAGCTATTCCTACTTTTTCTGGGTTCCTGGTGTATGAGTATTGTTTTCCAAACTTGGACTTTCAGTCTATAAGTTTCTTTTTTAGCTAAATTTTTCTACTATACAGCATGTATGTGTCTTGATCCATTCTGCCAGGTTGTTTCTTTGATTGATGTACTGAGTACATTTACATTTATGGTTAAAACTGATATGTATTATCTTATCTTTGTCATGTTATTTTTCTGTTTTTTGTTCCCTACTTTTCCCTCTCTGTTTAATTGGTTGCCTTTATTGGTGCTGTTATTTTGTTTTTGTTCTTGGAACTGTTGTAATTTATATCTCTTTATAGAATATCTTTCAATACTCATATAGGTTTGCTTTGGTGGTCATGAATCCAAGAAATGCAAATTAGGGCTCAGGAGATAGCTCAGCAGAATAAGCACCTGCCTGGCAAGTGCAAGGTCCCAAGTTTGATCACCCATACCACAAAAAATCCAAGGAATGAATATTAAAACAAAACTGTAATCCCATCTCAGCCCAGAAAGAATGGCTACAATCCAAAAAATCAACTAATAACAAATGGTGAGGCTGTGGGGAGAAAGATTGCTTTCCCACTGTTGGTTGAGGTACACACTGATACAAATACTGTGGAAATCAATTTGGAGATTTCTCAAAAAACTGTGATTAGAGGTCACATTCAACTTAGCTGTTTCCCTCCTGAGTATTTTTCTAGAAAAATTAAAAACATAATCCACAAATATATGTGCATTCATGTTTATAAAGTACAATTTATAATAGCAGCATCTTGAAAACAATCCAAATGCCCATCAACAAAGGAATAGATAAAAAGATGTGCTATATTTAAAAAAACAGAGTACTACTCAGCTATAAAGTTGGATCTATATATCTATATATCTATATACATATGTATATAGGTATATATCTATGTATATATAGAGATATATAGATATAGATGTAGATATAGATATATATACTCCCACTCAAGATATCTATGGTAGTTATATGGCTAATTTCTTTTAATTTGTTGAATGATATGGTTCATACTTGTATTGTTTAATCAATTTTGCATACCTACGTCTTTTAATCTGAGCAACTTTTCTTTCTTTCTTTCTTTTTCCTTTTTTTTTTTAACCTGGGATTGAACTCAGGCCCTTGAGTTTGCCAGGCAAATGCTTATTTTCCTGAGCTATCTTCCTTGCTCTAGGCAGCTATTTTGAACATAACAATATGCAATACATAAAAAAGAAAAATGTGCAATATATTTACCTTTTTAATTTCTTTTTATCTTGTTTTGAAATTCAGTATCATTGAAGGGCTGGCCAAACAGTTCAGTGGATTAAAGTACCTGCTTAAGCAGACACAGAGGCCAGGAGTTCAATCCTCTGGCCCGCCCTGCCAGCTCTGTCCCTGGGATATGCTGAGACAGTGACTAAGACTGGGCGTGGTGGTGTGTGCCTGTAATCTCAGCCCTCAGGAGGTTATAACAGGTGGATCACTACAAGTCTGGTCTACATAGTGAGACCCTATAGATCCTGTAGACCCTATCCTAAATACAAAAAAGAAGAAGAAAAAAAGAAATTAAGTATCATTGATTTTATTATTTTTCTCATTAAAATTAAATAAAGTCCCTAGAAACAAAATGACAGGTCCAGTTTTATCAGTTAGTTCTAGAAAAAGTTCAAGGCCAAGATTATTCTAATCTATGAACTTTTGTTTCTAGAAAATTTGAAAATAGTGAATGTTATTCACCCCATCTAAGAGAATAGTAGATGTGTTCCAATATTAACACAAACATAAATATTGGAAAGCAAAAAGTCGAACAAAATCTATTATGGTTAAAATATAAGATGTCATGCTGAATGTAGGTTTATTTCAAGATGTTAAAAGCTTCTAAAGAATACACTGATAAAAAAATAGAGGAGAATATAAAAGTGATGGAACCCCTGAA
>NDGN011223297.1:0-20357 GCA_002564285.1 Tympanoctomys barrerae
GGGCCAGCATGGCTTTCTTTTTAATTTAAGCATTCGCCACAGCTTCCAGTCAGCCCTTCGTCCACAGGCAGGCGCGGCAGCTGTGACCAGCGGGTGGTGTGAGCCTGGGTGCGACCCAAGGTTCTCGCTGAGCTTCTTACCGACCTGGAGATATTCCAAGCGCAGCTCAGACACCCTTGGTCCTCTCCCAAGCATCTCCCAAGCCAGGCAGGCTGAGCTGGGATCACAGGCACGGAGTCGGGACACCACACCCAGAACGCCATAGCTGGTCTCTTGTCACCCTCATCTGTTCTGCTCCCCACCACTTCTGCATCTGGCTGCGCCTGGGTATTTTTTTCACCCACGTGATGCCCCGTGCAGGTAATAAACCTGCAGGGTCCCTCTCTTGTTGATCGCCCCGCTGCGCGCTCACATGGCCGGCCCTCAGAAGGCTCAGAAGGCAGCGGAACACCCCTCCCTCCCCGCCAATGCCATCAACACCCCCACTTCCAGACGAGGGCAGAGCCACAAAGTACAGCACCCAGCAGTACGCTGCAGAACCAGGACTGAAATGCCACACACGGGCGAGGCTGACGGCGCATCTTGCGGAAGCAGACTCAGGAGCCACATGTGTCACCACACGCAAGGCGGGGTGTGCCCGTAACTCAGCTGGCAAGGACCAGGGCCGCGCCTGCTTAGTCCTGCTCATGCCCCGTCAGCACCCGCATCTGCACACGGGTCCTTCAGAATCACCTGTGCGCAGTGACGAAGTCACTCATAAAAGCAAGTGCCTGGTGCCAAAACCAGTCTTGAAGCGCAGGTGGCCGCCTGGCTTTCCCGCTCACTTTCCCGGATGACAGGGAAACAGACACCCCCACCACCCGACTCCCCGGCCACTGTACCAGGACTTGGAGAAGAGCGCGAGCCTGGAGCACCAGGCACGAGGGCCAACCTCACGCTGCTGGCATGCTCCTGAGAAAACCCACCCTCCAAATGAGTTAGTTATTCCTGCCCTGGGTACTTCTGAAGCCTGTGATTGCCGGGCACTTCAGATCAGCTCTAGGGGCCATTCCCAAGCCCCTCTAAAACCGCACTGGCCGCTCACCAGGAGGCTGGTGGCTTCCGGGAGGCGATGACGTAAATCTCCGCCCTCAGCTCTGGTGCCAGGCCACCAGGCTGGCTGGCACAAAGTGCCCATCTGCGTGCTGGCCTCTCATCTGCCAGATGCCAAGGGCTGGGGATATGGGGACTTGTTTGGGTTTAAAGTAGCATCAGCCAGTTTTTTAACTCCGAGAAATCCAGAGCTGGCCACACTGCGGAAGATACAAAAGCAACATCACAGCGCCCAGAGCCTTAAATTCTTCACTGTCCCAAAGGGGTGGGGACACATTCACCTCTCAGCAGACAGGGAGAAGCTACGCCTCACAACAAAGAAAATCCCATGGTGGTGAATAGGCCACTCAGGGGTAAAGCGCCAGAGAACAATGCAAGGAGAAGAGGAGGGAACCACCAGGACCACACACTCCAGAGAAAGAACGCTGCCGGGATCTGCTGGCTGTGCAGTGCAGGTTCTGTGAGCCCAGAACGCTGAGTGGGGACAGCGAGCAGCGCAGCTACAGCACCTTGAGGCTCAGGTCCTACCCGACCTCTGCAGACCCCGCTGGCTGCAGACAGCCCTGGGGGGGACCCAGCCCTGTGCCAGCAATGTAGCAACACTGTGAGCTCCAAGCTGGGGTGTCACACGTGCTCTACTCCACACGCATCACCAGCGTCACCCGGCCCCAGGCTTGCATGTGCCCTGGACAGGCTCAGCAACAGGGACGCAGCTGCCCTATTCAGGGGCTTACATTGCACTTGCTCCCCTCGGCAGCTTTGCCGCCACGAGCCGCTGCTCATCTCTCTGCACCTCATAGCTGAACCGCTCTTTCCTACAGAACTTTTCAGAAGGCTGAGGATGTAAAATTCAGACTTCTGGAATATCCATCTCTGTGAAGAAGGGTGTCATCGTGGAATTCACCGCTTCATCCTAAGTAAAGTCCCACCAGCCCTGGAGTCCCAGGCGTGAAGTCACTCTTAGCCACGTGCCAGCAGCCACTCACTTTACTGCTACTTTTAGTCTGTGGAGTGGGAGCCGTCGTGGTTTCAGAGCTTCGAGGATGGAAAGACTCCTTTCACAAAGAGAAACAGAATCAAGGCCCTGCGAGCAGGTGCGGCGGAGCCGCATGTGCCTCTGCGGAGACAGGGGTGCTCTGCCCGGCGGCACTGCCAAGTGAGGACAGCGGCTCCCTCGACGGAGGCCTCCCATCTGCCAGCACGGGGGGTGGAGCCCAGGCCCTGGCAAGGCTGCCCTTTATTCTTAGCAGGCCCGGTATAGGGAAGAGAGGCCAGGTTTGCACGGGTACAGCGAAGGCTAAAGCAGCCGTGCTGAAGGGCACGGAGCTTGCTTCACAGAAGCAGCACAACCTCCGACTGCAGAAGCGGCCAAGAGCCCAAGCGCCCTCGAGGGACGGAAACCAGGACAGGTGCTCACCCGGGCCACGCCCACGTCTGCTGGGCCAGTGTTTAACCCTGAGCTTCTGCCTGCCCGGCCTGCCCGGCCCTCCACAGCCAGGCCTCGGGGGCAGTGCCCGTCTGCTCGCAGATGGGAACCAAGACCAGAGGAGATCCCGGGCTTAGCTAGGCCCGCAGGGAGGTGCTACGTGGGCCCGGCCTCTGCCCACCACTGCTTTAGCTGTGCCCTCTAAATGCCGGCCCCTGAGGGCAGCTGGCCTTCCTGGGTCCCTAACTGCAAGGGGTGCTCTGAGTTACAAGGAGCGCCTTGGGCAGAGAGCAGTTCTGAGATTCCCTCAGTGACTATGTAAGGTCCTTGTTCCCGCTGTGAGTGGCCACATCTCCTGCCCACTGCCTTGGGCTTCTTGGTCTCTGAACATTGCCCCTCCCGGTGTCACCTTGCCATGGGCACATCAGGACAGATTCCAGATCAGTCGGCCCCTGAACGGGATTCCCCAAGACCCCCATACACATCCATGTGTGTCTGTGTGGGTAAGGCTGCCTGTCTTGTGCAGAACCTGATGCATTTGCACAGGGACCTATGTAGCCTGGCACGTAGTAGCTACGACATAAATGCCAGGCATCACTGAGCACAGTGGCCTCGGCTTGGATAAGGACTGAGTGACCCAGCTCTCCAGGAGCTTGGGCAAGCATCACGTGGCTGAGGGAACACAGACTCACCCTGGATGCGGCGAGCACCCTGGAAGACACTTGGTCAGGCATTGAAGCCGACTCCTGTGGATTCCAGGGAAATGATGACGTGTCCGGGAGAGGCCACTGACGGGTCATGGGTGTTGGTATGTCAACTATGTTTGGCCCAGCAGGGAACAGCTAAGTACTTCCTCAGTCTGTGCCTGCCTCCCATCCACTCCGACACAGAGATAAGTGGCTCTGGGCAGTGAGTCACAGCCGCAATGGGGCGTGCGCTCCTGGCTCAGGCTCTGCGAGGCAAGACTCTCCTGGACTTCCCCTGCGCCTCCACAGCCACCCTTACCTAGCCGTCCAGCCCTCTTTCCAGGCCCTCTCCTGTCCCACTGTTCATGCATCAGCGCTGCCCATGGCCAGAGCTCCGGCCTGGCTCTTTCCTTCCCACCCAGCTGCTAGCTAGGTGTTACCTCGCTGTTGAATGTTTTCATTTCATTTCCCAAGCTACAGGCAAGACCCCGTCACTGGGGCAGGGACTGTCTGGGATTCTTTGCATCCCTCCTAGGCCTAGCAAGGTCCTGTGTGCGGGACCAGGGACTGGCACTTCTGGGCTGACTGACCTGTTTTACAGACCCATAAAAGAAAGACAAGGTTTCAGACGGACTTTCTGCCACTTTCATGAAATACCAGCATTTGTCCGGCACACAGGGGACACACCAGCTTCCACAGGTCTAGGGTCTATTTATTTTGCCCCCAATAAACACACCTGTGGCAGTGGTGCTGGGTCACAGTCTGGGTCTCTCTTCTGCTCTTACTGCAGGTTGTAAGAGGGAATCCTCAGGCAGGTACTGGGTTTCAGTGCCATGTGTCCCCAACAAAGAGTGAAACAGGTGCCAGGCTGCTAAAGGCTTTCTGTGCACTGCCACAAGGCCCAGAGGACAACCAGCACCTCCTGTCCCCAGCAGCAGGGAGCAGCTCTGGAAGGTCACGGAGCTGGAAGCAGTAGGGACAGTGGCAGTCTGTGTCCTCCTGAGGTCCTGGGTGCTCCCCATAAGATGTATGTCCCCCGCTCCTTTATCTTCCTGGAACACTAAGACGGTTGTCTAATAAATCACTGTGCGCTTGTTATCGAATGCAGAATGCCAGCTCGGTGCACCCTGCTTGCAGGCTACCTTTAGAGCGGCTCAGCGCTGCCTATAAAACACGCTCTCCAAGCCGAGTTCTGGCATAAAATGTCAAGGACAAAATAAATTTTTGCTGATTAAAATAAAAACCTTTCGGTGGCAGCTATTAAATTTTGCAGCCAAAGAAAGAGGGCATTCATGGGCCTCGGCTCCTTTTTCTCCTTAATCATAATGCCTCAGCCCCTATTAGTTTTAGAAAAACAAAAAGTGATTTTTTTTTTCTCAATGTGTCAACATAATGCCGTCCTTCCCCAAACAAGGTTAAATGAACGCGAGGCATCTTAAGGACGCCTGGACCCAATCGTGGGGCCATCATCTCAAGGATGGTACGGAACATCCATGTCCCTGTATTTTCCCCCTAGATATTCCTGCCTTTCCTAAGAGCTGCCCGTTTCTTACAAGGCTCGGAGATCTACATTCACGACTGCTGCTGTGACTGCTGAGGAGGCTACCTGCTTTATTTCCTCAGCAAACTCATCCTTTCCAGGGAAGAAGGCCTGAAGTCCTTGCTCGCCCAGGTCCCTGCCCTGTGCCCTGGCAGGGACCCAGGTGTGGCCCAGGACAGCCCCGATGCACTGGCTGAGCGTGGGACTCTTCCCCACTGCCCCCCACTGTCGGCCTCAGCCCCGCAACGTGTGTGGGCAGCTCTGGCTGGCTCTGTATTTACACAAACTCTCTAACGGTCTCTGGCACCACCAGCATCTCTGAGGGAGGCACACTACATAGAGTGTTTCACCAGAAAATCTTTAAACAAAAGGAATTAAAGAAAATCCCTGCTTAATAGTCAGTTTTTACCAAGCTCCTAAATTCTCGAGAGCAGTGAAATATTAACTTTCCTCAAATGGGAGCACAGAGCTTGCCTTGTTTCGGGTCCTATTCGTGGATCACAAAAGCCCCAGACAGAAACAGTCATATGCTTAATAACCCACAGGGTCTACAACAACAGAGGCAGTAGGCATGCAGCCCTGCACCCACAGGGACCCAAGTTCAAATCCTGCCTGCGCCCACCCCGCCCCAGACACCCCATCTATTACCCTGGGACATGGTGGTGGCCACCTGGGTGCTTTGTAAGGACACTTGTACAGTGTGGATTACATAGCTGGGGCAGGCACTGGGATATAGCCAGCCTGGTATCACCCTGGCTCTCAGAGGGGCCTTTCTCCAGCAGAAAGTAAAAATGGTGAATCTGTAAAGGAAATTCCTGCGATGTGTTTTGCAGCCCTCACATCCAGGCTTGGTTTACCAGAGACCAAGGCCCCAAGGAAAGATTAATGGGGCAGCCACAAGGGGGCGCTAGACTAGAACAAGAGGAAGGGAAACAGAGGGCTTTGGCTTGGGGACCATGGAGAGGCTCCTCCACTCCACCCCAGAACGCAGGAAGGGATGCTCCTTGCCCCCTTGCCCCTTGTCAGCCCCAGAAGCTCCTCATCATCCCAGGGTTGCCACTCTGCTTGCGCCTCTGGCTGAGCCAGCAGGAATGCCACCATACCACCACCACAGCGCCACACAGAACATCTGTGTCACAAGGAGGACTATCACTTCTGCAGCCCTTTCCTGTGGCCAGGGCTCTGCTCAGTGTGCACAGCTCTGTCTGCCACTTGTCCCGTGACTGGATATGTAAGCGTGATGGGGCTTTTAAATAATTTGACATCAGTTTCCATTACATAATCGGGTTAGAGTTAAACCATAAAGAATTGATTAAATGAAAGAATTTGGCAAGTTAAAATATTTAGTGGATTTTAATTCTTATTTACAAAAATCATTAAGTGAAGACCGCAGTGTTAAAGACACTACAGATAAAAAGGGGCTCACCTTGGTTAGAGGATTACAGTGACCTTTTCCCTTCCTGTTTGCTTAGTTGCATTTTCTGCTTTACCTGTAGTACATCCAATGATACAGCGATTGAACAAACGCTTACTGAGTAGCCTTGGTGTTGGGGTCAGGATTACTAGAGAGAAAAAGGCTGACTTACTCTCGGTACCAGGGGAAGGAGGGTGTGTTATTCCTGCAGTCACACAGACATGATTCCAACCTGAAAATGAGCCAGAAAAGGAGAGTATGTGGAACCATGGCCAAAGGAAGGGGGAACCTGAGCTGCGGTGTGGGCCTAGGGAGAGCACCACTGAGAGAATGCGTTAGACAGGAGGCTGAGGACTCAGGAGGCCGAGGCAGGAGGATCACTTGAGCTATGGAGTTGAAGACCAGCCTGGGATACATAGGAAGACCTTGTTAAAAGATTAATAATAATAATAATAATAATAAAAAACTCTGTCTCTGCCATAGCCAAGCCTGCCCGGGAAGGCTGGGCAGAAGCAGAGCTTCCAAGGCAGGTGAGTACAAGCTGCGACAGCTCTGTCCCTGGGATCGCTGGGAACCAAGGGCACAAACTGTGCCTGGGCAGACGCAAACTCTACAGGCATCACGTGCCATGCTCCCCTCTACCTCTGAAGCCAGTGCCAGGGCTCCAGAGCACACATGGCAGGGGTATTTACAATCAACGCCACACTCACTGTCCTCCGCCCCACCTTGTTTGCAGCCTCAGCACACCCTTAGTATGCTGAGAAGAGCCCACCCCGCATGGTGCCCTCTAGATGGCCAGACCCTGTGGTCATCCTCTAGCCAAGCATCTGAGCCTGGCATCCGCACTGGCATCCGGAGGGCACCTGGAGCATCTACTTCCTGGGAGACACTGCTGACCCAGGAGACGCTTGCACATGTCCTCTTCGGGAACCCCACACTATTTCAGAACAGGGGCTTCTGTCCCCTGGGCAGGACGGGCCCGTGTGCCCCACAATGTTTAGCGCGTCAGGCTCCAGGATGCCTAGTGCGCAGATAAGACACCTCTCAGCTGCACCCCTCCCCATCACTGTGACCAAGGAAGCACTGGACGGGCCAGAGCTCAGTGGAGCTGTGCATGCTTAGCACCCGGAGGGCCGGGCTCGACCCCCCCAGCACTCCAAAAACTTTCTAACCTACAAGAAGCAGCAGTGCCCAGGAGACCCTCGACCGGCTCCCAGCCCACAGGAGGATGTAGCGGCCACGCTCTGTATGAAGATCTTGGACAGGGAGGTGTGGCCAGGACCACAAGCCCCAAGGCCTCCCTCAAGGCAGGGACCACAGATTGTGCAGCTCTTTGCACACCCACCCCTCCTGGACGCCTGCACCACCCCCTGCAGGTTGGCCTTGCACTGCTGCGCCCACCCACGCCAAAGCTGCGTGAAGAGCCATGTGCCCCTCCCGTCCCTGTCAACTCCCTGTGCCACTTGCCTCAGCAGGTCTTGTGCAGCCTCTGACCCTGTGGGTGGCTCTCCACCTTGGCATGGAAGGGGCCAAATGGAAATTGTCATCCTGAGGCACCTCAGGGGCTAGGGCCAGGGGCTTCTAGGTAGATGGGCTGCTGCAGCCCCCACATCCCATGTGACCCCCAGAGTTGGAACCATCCGTCCTAACAGTGCCTTTGGCCAAGCTGCAGAGAGATGGTGGGAGAGAGCTATGCCTAGGGCGAGGACGACATAGGGACAGAATTTAACCAATGTCTCTTTGTAAAGGGACTTCAGCTGTCACTTTGGACCCTAATCTTGAACCAGGATTTGGAATCTGCCGAGCAGAGAAGCTGTGAAGGTCAGGCATACATGTAGAATGTGGTCATGGCCAGGTGCTAGTAGAGCCATCTGGAAAATGTAGCTGGGGCCAGATTTTCAAATGCCCTGCAGGGATGAGAGCCATCTCCCCCAAGGCACCTGGATCTTGCCCTTGCCTAAGCGTCTACTCCACCACCCGAGCCTCCGGATGACAACAACAAAAAAACACTGTAATACTACCCTCCTGCCCACACTGCCTGCAGCAAGGGCCATGGACCAATGCAGCAGGCCATCTGTCCTAGGGCCTCCTGGGTGCAACCCTATCTTAATGTCACAAAGTCACCCTGCCTGAAACATCACGTGGAGTTTGTCACAACTAAAAAGCCATTAGTAGAGGACAACGTTCCTACATGCTTCACTTTTTTTTTTTTGAGACAGGGTCTTAGCTTGTAGTCCAGGCTGACCTTGAACTTGCTTATGAAGCCCAGGCTGACCTTGAACTCTCAGCGATCCGCCTGCCTCAACCTCCTAAGTGCTGGAGTGACAGGTGTGCGCCACCACACTGGCGACAACACTTCATCTTTCCGACCTCAGATTTCTTTTCTGGGTTCTGCATGTTTAGCCCACAGCAGGGGTAGAGGGGATAGCAAGAGCTTGTGGCACCCAGGCAACTTTTATCTTACAGTCTTTGTTTGCTTATTTTCAAAATATCTTTGTCAAAAGCACAAATGCAGCTTCACAAACATCACCTCTGCCGAGGTCTACCTCACCTGCAGCGCTGCAGTCACAGTAGCAACCCCGGAGCACGCCCAGCCTTGGGTGTGCCCAGCCCGGAAGGGGCTGTGGGTTGACATGGCCGTGATAAGGCGCCCACTGTACCTGAGAAGCCCTCGGAACTGCCAGCACAGGCACCCCGCCTCCACCCCCACCTCACGACTGTTTGCCAGGTTTCTGTCCAGCCAGGGCAGTTTATGTACAGAGCCGCTGGGCAGTAGGCTCAAAGGGAGAGAAGTGATGACAGAATCACAGAGCACTGCAGCCACACTGGGAGGCCAGGGACAGGCCAGGGATTGGCTTTCAGTCCAAAATAAGCCAGCCTGGTGGTGCGATGGTGGCTGAGCCACTGCTCAACAAACACACACCGACTGCATAATGCAGAGACCCCTTGGCATCACCCCCACTCCACAGAAGGCAGCAGCAGGAGAAGACGCTCCGTCCACAGCACACACCACCCCTCACTCGCCTCCTCCTCCCCTCGACAGAGTTTTCTTCTGCACTGCTTACACCAGCTCGAACCTGCCTGCTTTTCACTGGCACTGCTGAAGACGGACCCAGGCCCTGCGCGTGCGGGGCCCTGCTGCAAATGCTAGGCTGCTGAGCTACATCCCCAGACCTACTCTACATGCGCTAAAAACATTTAAGATTATTTTCTCCCTGAAAAAAAAGGAAAGAAAGAAAGCATGGCAAATATAAAAGAAAATCTCGTATAACTGGATGGGCAATTTGCACACGTGCATATGTGCATATACTTTGCATATGTTTGCATGGATTTGTATGCGTGGGCATTTCCTTTAGAAACTTAAGGTTCTACCACAGGCATAGTTTTATATCCTGCAAATACACTCTGTACCCTTTACCAAGCGGAGAGAAATCCAGAAGCTAAAGTTTCTTCACTCTACCAGAAGTGAAAACACACTGCATTCCCAAAGGTGGAGACATATTTTTAAACTTGGAAACACACGTTTTTTAAAGAGAGAGAACTGGCGGATTAAAGCACCTGCAAGCAGGGAGCGGGGTTTCAACACCCAGGCCTGGTGCGCCGGCCCGCCCCTGGGGCGCGCTGAGATTGCGACTGAGGCTGGGTGTGGTGGCGCGCGCCTGTGATCCCAGCTCTAGGGAGGCTGTAGGCAGGCGGATGGCTACGAGTCCGATCTAGTAGTGAGACCCTGAACCCCTGTGGACCCTTCCCTAAAGTACTAAGAAAGAAAGAAAGAAAGAGAGAGAGAGAGAGAGAGAGAGAGAGAGAGAGAGCGCAGAAAAGAGCAAACAACAAACGGGCTGCGGCATAAGGACAGGGAGGGGGCGGGGTCGCAGCGGACGGCCCGGTGGAGCCCGCTGTTCCCTGTCGGGGCCGCCCCGTGCACTGCCATTTCTGCTAACTCAGCCAGACACCGGACCCCGACTTCCAGACCTGCCCGCGGGTTTCTCTCATGCTGCCTTTCACTGGCCAGGGCCCAGCTCCAAGGAACAGCACCAGAGCGCAGCCGCGAACGCCCTCCTTTCCTCACCAAGCTCCCCGTCACCCGCACCTTGCTCCTGCCACCCCTCCCCGCCAGCCAGGCTAACACAAGGCTTTGGCACTGCTCCGCACACAGTCGTACCTTCCCTTTGCAGGTTGTGAGTCTCCCGAGGAACTCCTACTCATCCTTCAAGACCCAAAGAAAGCGGCACAGTATACCTTTCTCTGAGAGGACTTTACGAAGGCTGCATGTAGACCCACTTTCTCCTTGAATGTGAGGAATGCTTATCTCACCACTAGACTATGAACTCCTGTGGTGGGAGGCAAGACTGTGCCTTGGTCCTGTGTCACCCCACAACACCAACTCGTGTGGCTCAGACCACGGGCTCAAGAAGTATCAACCAAGCGCATAAACCACTCCAGTCTGGTCTTCACTCTCCGGCCGACACCTAGCACTCGAGAATCCTCCCTGTCCTCCACCTGCCCTGCAGTGATAGAGGTTCTGCTCCGGGCTTTAAGGTGCCGCGTTCAGCCAATGCTGTCCTCCCCTTCCCGGGGACAGGAGGCCTAGTGACTTCTCTGGGCCTGGCGTCGCTGTGCTCAGCACTACAGCCCTAGAGGTGACCCCTGTCTCGTCCACTTCCACAGCCAAAAAAGAATGGGACAGGAGGTGTGGCCACGCCTTAAGGACAGGGCCAAAGTCAGGGTTCCCAGTCGGGAAACTGAGGCCACGGTTCAGAAGCACTGTGGGAAGGGGAACGCAGTGTCCCCAGGGGATTCCTGTCCCCTCAACAACGGAATGGCCTGGGCCAGTAAGGAGCCAATACCCTGTGCTGTCCCCACCTACTCGGCAGAGCAGTGACAGTGACGTCCAGTCTTGCTCAGCTCCCTCTGACACAACCTGGAAGCAGGCAGCCAAGGGCTGGTGAGAAGAAACAGAGACATGTCCCTCTTGGGTGCCACAAGCCTGCTTGGGGCGAGGCCTCTGCTCCAGACGTCGGCTCGGCAGGTGGTCCCCAGTGAGAGACACCGCACCAGGGACCCAGAGGTCACAGGGACAGGTGGGGAAGGGTGCAGCACCCCCAGGCTCCCAGCCCAACCTGACGCAGGAACCCTGGCTCGCAGGAGGGCACGGGCCAGCTCAGTCACAGAGGCTTGCAGAGGGCCTCAAAGGCCAGAGAGCTGCGCAGACTCTCGGCAGAGTACCCCTCCCCGGGAGTCCAGGGCCCGGCCCTGCCCCTGCCTCTGCCCAGTTCGTCTCACCCTCCGGTCCCCAACCACCAAGGCCCTTCTCCAATGTGCAGGCCGGGCCCCCTGTGTGAGCACACCCGCCACCTGGTCCACCAACTGCCACACACACTGAGGCTGAAAGGCCTCCTTGCAGCACCGCACCGCTGCCCACTGTCCCCACTGCCAGGAAGTGGCTGGGGAGCATCCCGAAGCGATGACTTCCACATTCCCAACATCTTTATTCCATTTCTCCATGGTCTCATGGAGCCATTGCCCACACTGATTGACTTTAAGAAGAAAAAAAAAAAAAAGAAAGAAACCGGGAATAAAGCCACCCCAGATGTGCGCGGCGGCCCTAGGAAAATGTGCGTGGACTGTACAGCTGACGCTTGCTGGGTAGCAGGGCTGGGGCCAGCAGAGCAGGCTGGGGTCTGGGCTGAGCTCCTTCCCAGCCCAGAGGTCAAGGTGAGGGCACCACCAACGGTGTGACCTGCCTCTCACCAAAGCCACACACAGGCCTGCAGACCTGCTCAAGCGGCAGGGAGGGGTGAGCAGGGGCTTCCAGGGCCTTGGTCCCTCCACACCAGGCACTCACTCTAGGAGATCAGCACACTGCTCGGTTTTGCCGAGTTGGCAAAACCCCACTCACACTCAGGAAGAATGTAGGGGTTCTGCTTTTACAGACTTGATGAACAGAGACGCACAAATAAAGACAGTAGTCACCCAGAGTTTGCAAAAGAACGAGACGGGAAGCAGGAAAAAGGGGATGGAGGGAGGGAGAAGCCAGAAAAGGGGAGAGAAAAGAAGGGGAGGAGGAGGGGAAAGGGGAGGGGAAAAGGAGGAGAGGGGGGAGGGGGAGGGGAGGAGGCAGGAGTGGCCCCAGTGTAGAACACGGTGAGACAAGGGAGGTGGGTGCAGCAGGAGAGGAGACACAGCAAGCCCACTCTCACCCAGGGCATGGTCTGGGGTCTGGGGCCTGGGGACAGGTCCTGCCCGGCCCCCGTGGCTCAGCGCCAATGCCCGATCTGGCTCCCCTTAGCTGAGGTCCACTCGCCAGCCTGACCCCCTGCACTGCCAGCCTGTGTACAGTACTCCCTCAAAGGAGAAGCCAGCACTCACCTGGCACAGTGGCCATGGGTCTGGCCCCAGCCCTGGCTGGGAGTGATGCACAGGCTGTGCAGTGGGCTTGCCCTGGGGACCTGGTGGCGTGAGGGGCCGTGGGGACAGTCAGCTCTCCCCGCCCCAGCCAAGGGTCAGGGGCTGTGCGGAGCCCCTGGGGCAGCTCCTGAACACACACTCAGAGGTGTGGGGGCAGGGGCGCCGCAGAAGGCCAACTCGCCGTGGCTGGGTGCTGGGTGCGGAGGGCCTTTCAGAGCCCTGCACTTTATCTGTGCAATAAGAAACTTCTGCTCACCCCAAAAGCACATCTTCCTTAGACGGGAGGCATCTGAGAGGCAGAAGAAACACTGTCCTGTCCTTTCCGAGGCGACCTCCTCCTCTAGGAACACAACACCCTGGGCCTCAGAGTGTGCTCAGCGGGAGAAGCAAGCGCTTCTGCGGTGGGAGCGCAGACCACAGACAGTCCCGTTTCTGACAACTTTGGCTTTGTGATCTCAGCAAATCCAGCCCTCAGTGTCCCCATCCGTGAAGTGGAGTGACAATAACCCCTCCCAAAGGAACTGTCCTGAAGAGCAGGGAGGACAGCCCACATCCAGTGCCTGGCGCACCCGAGCTGCCCGCGCCCCTCAGGATATTCCTGTGAGGAAGGGGAGCCACAGGATGCTGCTGCAGACACGGCGAGCTCTGCATGCACACCTGGGCCTGGACAGCAGGAGCAGACCCTTGTCTTGTTCTAGCCCACCCTGCACTCAGCTGTCCAGGGACCCGCTGGGCTGGGTCAAGCCACTGCTGGTGCTGGCCTGCAGCCGACCGCCCTTCCTTCATATAGGAAGTCCTCCAAGTTAAGGCGAGAAGGGCACCCAAGTTCCAGGAGCCTCCCTGAACATGAGCAGAACTCCGCCACCACCCGGCATGGAAGGGACTCTCAGCAAGCCACGCTCCAGAGGACTCCAAGACTCGTCACACTTTCAGAAGAGAGACTCCAAGCACATCTTCCGCATGAGAACCTACACCCAGCCACCTACCCATGTTGGTCCCCCATGCTGCAGCCAAGTCATCTTCTCTCCTGAGGGAACAGCACCACGTGCACGTGAGCATGTTGTCCCCAACATGCACTCGGGGTGTGACAAGGCTGCTTCATTTCTTCTGTGGAGCACCTTCCATGGGACTCTTCCAGGCTCCACAGGAGAAACCTGAGGCCCAGAGGGCTCCAGCGACGCCCAAGGCTGCATTCGTGAGGCAGCAGCCTGCAGCCAGAGCCCTCGGCCTCCACCTCCAGAGACATGGATGTCACCAAAGGCCCATGCGTCCCGAAGCCAGAGCGTCTCACCCCGTTCCCACCTCGCCCTCCATGGAGACCTGGTGCATACGGGGCCACTCACAAATGGGCGCTTCAGCGTTCTGTGTCTTAGCAGCACTGCCTTTTCTGCTCCCAATTCTGGCCAGAAGACAACAGCCCAGGCTCACCTAGGGACCAGGCTCTCTGCTCTTCTCTGAACTGAGCCTAACGGCTGCCCCAGCTGCCTGGGCCCTGGGTGGAGGATCAGGGCAGCACCCTCTTCATTCTGATTCAGGGAGCACATGGTTTTTCCTATGACCAAACTTAAAAGCTTCATGTCTGCCCTGTGCATGTGACTCAGGCGAGCAAACTAGAAACTGCTCTTCCAGAACCTTAAAGTAAGCTGAAGCCCACACGCTCTGCAAAACTCATTGTTTGACAAGCTCGGGTCTCCTCCAGGAGGGAGATTTCCTGAACTGTGCCTGGCCTGCACCTCTGAGTCTCGCAGGCAGCTGGATGGAGAGGGCAGGGTGGGGTCCACCCACGTGCTCCTGGGTGATGGATCAGCCTCTCGCCAAGGAGCTGCTGGCCAAGCTGAGCCTGGACCTGGTGCCAGAGGGGGCAGGAGCCGCAGAGCTTGGTCTGCATTCATGAGAGACCCCCCAGAAAGGCCAGCTGCCCCGACGGTGAGGATTCTTGGTCAGGTCATACGAATGTTTCACACTCACGCACACATGCACACCAACCCTGAGGGCATGTGTGCTTCATAGACAAAGCCAGATGTTTCCAAAATGATCTTGGTTTTCCACAAAACACACGGAGACACAGGGAGTGGCTGGCTGATCCTGTGGCTCAGAGCTCGCAGCTACAGGCTCCGCAGGGAGCAATTTCAGCGTCAAGCTCCAGCCGCTTCCGTACGCGGCCAGGACAACGCCGAGGTCACCGTGAGGTGGGTGAACACTACTGCCACTCAGCGCAGGGGCACAGGCTGTGCACAGGCCCGGGGCTCAGGAAGAGTGACCCTGCCTCCGTCACCTTCTAACCACATGATTCTCAGGGGACATAGCCCACGGGCCTTGACGGCTTCTGTCACACAGGCGTGACATTCTATTCCCAGAGGACAGAAGAGCCAAGACAAGCATCTGCCGTCAGGGTTACCTGTGGGGTGGAATGTTCACAACAGATTTAAATTTAAAGATTATCCTTCGGAACGGTGGCATTTCACAGGACCCAGGGTGTCCAGAGGACATCGGGTGCACAGGTAGAAAGCAGGCGCAGCCGGGCAGGGCACGGTGCACGCCTGCCACCCCCGCACCCTAGAGCACTGACGTGAGGGGCCGCCAGTCCAAGCCCAGCCGGGCGAGGGAGAGACTAGGCAAGACACCATCTCAAAAGTTCGAAAACTTTTTCAAAGGTGCTAGGCGCTAGGGATGAGCTCAGTGCAAAGACTCTAGGTTCAATCCCAGAGCGGACACAAAAAAGGGCAAAAGAAGTAAGAGTGAAATGTAAGTATTAGCAGTGGCTTCCTCTCAGCTGCGGGCCAGCGCACCACCACAGCGGTGGCCACCAACACACACAACTGCGGCCGGGGCTGCTGCATCCACAGCATGGGGCGGCAGGGCCTGCTCTGGGTCCCCAGCTGCTCACGCTGCTATACGGTCAGCACACGCCGTGCAAAGAGAACTGAGCCACACACGAAAGCCGGCGTCTCCTCTCCTAGTGGTAAGAAGGGCCTCTCACAAACACCTGTCTTCACACTAGCTCAGAGTCGGCAGGGAGCGTGGACACTGGTGCAAAGAACAAATTTCTTTATAGCAAACAACACTAGCCTCACTGCAGCCTGCGTCCTTGGAGCCTCCTCTCTGGTCTGGATGGCACAGTGACAGACCGTTACCATCTCTAGCGGTGCCGCGCCTGGTGCCCGTCCCAGTGCCCAAGAGACACTGCCCATCCATGTCCGAGAAGCCCCTGCCTGTGGCTGGATACTTAGAACCTAGAGTAAGAACTCACTGTGGCAGCAACTTTAGAGCAAAACAAAACAGCCTCCTCTAATCCCACAGAGAAAGCACAACTGGACAAAGCCCTAGCAGGCAGGAAAAAGGCAACCGCACAGAAAGTTTGCAAAAGACATTTGCTTTTCTACTGCAATGCCACGTCCACAGCAAGACACAGCCAGGAAAGTGCCATGGTGGCTCCTGCGAACCACAGCCACAGGTACTGCTGGATTCCGCAGCCCTCACGGACAGCACCCCTGCAGAGAAGCCGGCCCTGCAGGCCTCCAACAGTTGGGATCGAGGCCAGCACCATGAAGCCGAGAGCCCTTCTGCACCTCCGCTGCCTCAGTTGGGGGTTAGGGTATTAAAATCACCTTCCACTGAGGAAACACCAATCAAAACAACTCTGAGCGCCCACCTCACCTGCTCCGCCCGGCTGTCACCAAGGACACAAAAGCAACAAATACCAGCCAGAAGGCAGGCTGGGTTTGAGAGCCATCTACACTGCTGTGGGACAGCAGCCGGTGCAGCCTCTGTGGTCCTCGGGTGCAGGCCTCGCACACCTAAGCCAGAGAGCGCACCTGCTCAGCCCTCTCCTCGGTGTCTTCGGAAGGGCAGTCACTCCAGGACAGTGGCCGTGCACACCCAAGCGCACGGTGCCACCGTTCACAATGGCCAAGGT
This sequence comes from Tympanoctomys barrerae, assembly GCA_002564285.1. Taxonomy (NCBI): domain Eukaryota; kingdom Metazoa; phylum Chordata; class Mammalia; order Rodentia; family Octodontidae; genus Tympanoctomys; species Tympanoctomys barrerae. Next base: position 16,483 of record NDGN011223297.1, read on the forward strand.
CTGCAATAAGTGTGGACCCCGTCAGCAGGCAAACGGATTCGGAAACTGGTGCCTGCAGTGTGGAATCTCACGCAGGGCTCCAGGCTGAATTCACACCACACGCAGGGCCCGTGATGTTAAGTGAAATCAGGTGGACGAGAAAGCTAAATATTGCATAATTTCGCTTGTATGAGAAACCAAAGGTATAAATAAAGAGTAAAATAAAAGAGAGACGGAGAAACAGAAGAGACTTTCAGTGGGGGGGGGGCGAATAAAAGCAAGCGGTACTTCCAGTGAACCCCCAGCCTATGCTATGGAGGCCCTGTGACTGCTCCGCGCTCACAGACACACGTTAGGGCCCCAGGTGGGGGCAGGCCCAGGTCACACAGGCACAGGTTCGCGGGACACAGGCCAAGGCTGCAGCTGGCCACACGCTGACCCGGGTGTGGCGCGGCAGGCTGTGGGCCTGCGAGGGCCATAGACTCGCTGGAAGCTCCTGCACATGGCTGCTGGGAAGCAGCAGCAAATCGGGGGCAAGAGACTCATCAGGGGAGACGGCGTAGGCGCCGCTGCCGCTGCGGTGTTCTGCTCTGGAGCCTCCAGGCTCACTACGCTCCGGCCTCTGGGTACTGCTCAGGGAAGGCACTGGGCCTGGGATCCCAGTGCACGAGGCCGGCCAGACCAAACCAGATCCCAACCCTGCCTCCCGATGTGCAGTCCCAGCAGCACCCACCCTCCTGGGGACCGTGGACCATGTCCTCTATGGGACCCAGGTCCCAAAGTCACAGATGTCAGGGACAGGAGGGTCTCTCGGGCTTTCCCCTTTCCCTCCTGGCCGCCCATCCGCCCTCCCGTGCCCCCTTTCTTCCCTCTCTCCTCCACGCTGCTGTCTCCAAGCCCCTCAGCCACCCTGGCCCTCTGTCTGCTCCCCTCCCTTCCCCACTTTCCTGCCTCTTTCTTCTCTCTCCCCCTCCATCCTTCTCTTCCTTTCTGTTTCTGATTCTCCTGCTAGGAAACGCTCATGGTGGCCACCACCCAGGCCCCTGCCACACACTTCCACTGTCATGGCCACTTACTCCTTCTTCCCTTACCCTTTCCTCTTACTAATTCCCTCAACACAAAAGTAGGCATCTTTGTAGCAGAACTGAAGGTGGTGCAACGCTGAGCTCAGGAGCCCACAGGCTGAGGGGAGGTCGCACACACGGGAGGCAGACGGCACGCATGTGCCTAAGGAGGGACAGCTGCTGTCCCAGATTGGTCACTGTCCATTCGACGTGCACGACACACCACTGGGGACCTGCATGGCTGGAACCCACTGTGCCCTGTGGTCTCGAGCTGGTCAGACAACTGCCGGGTTTTAGCCAAAGTCCTCCCTGCAGGGCCCTCCCAGTGCTCTGCTCATCCTCCAGCTGGAGCTGTGGTCACCATGGGACCCACACACCCACTCACCGTGTGGGACCTGAGCGACCGCACTAGGCAGCCTCATGGGCCTCTGCGTACTGGACTCCACATGAGCAGGGGATGCGGGCCCATTGCGCATCCAATGACCAGAACTTCAGCTAGGAAAACGGCTTTATCCACTAAAGGTGACAGTGCATGAGACGGGTAAATGGGTCCTCTCTCTGCCAGGCATGCTCACTCTTCTGGAGAACACAGCTGTGAACGGGAACGGGGGCATCTCTGGACCCTGAGCTAACGTTCTACTGAAAGCTTGGCACCATGCTGGAGCTCAACAAATATCTACTGAAAATATCAATTAAAAACCCATTCGACTTATATTTTAGGATAAAGAAAAAGGAGGAGAACTAAGAATCAAGGACACCAAAGTAAGTGAGAGGGAGAAAGAGAAAAGGAGGAGGAAGAGGAAACAGACAAGGGACTCTCTCACAGCGGAGGCCCCCACTGGTCTGGGACAGTGACAAGCACTACACAGATGCCCAATGAGCATTGAGTAAAGCACAGTGTTATGCTTAAAATGTGAAGCTACGCATTTTCAAATGTGCTGGAGAGAGCAGGGCCCACCATGCCCGAAGGCCTGAGGGCGACGCCCACGGCCGCTGGTGGTGGAAGGGAAAGTTCCAACAGCTGAAGGAGCAGGAGGAAAATCTTACGGCAGATACCGTTAATAATAACAAGTGGGCTTTTATGACCTTATAGGTTTCCAAAGCATTCCCACACATATTACTTCATTTGACACATTTATTAGCTCTCCAGGGTACTGATTATTAACCTCAAAGAGATTAAGGGATTTATCCAGCTCAACAGTTAGTAATTAACAGACAGTCGGAACTCGAACTCCGGTCTTCAGTTCCCCATCTGGAGAAAGCTGAGAGGTGCGGGCTCTGCCAGTGTGAGTGTCTCGGGCTGTCTCCTCCTCCCTGCATCCTGCGCGGATGTGAGGGAGTGCATGCTTTCGGTGGGCACGGAGAGATAGGCCAGGGAGATAGCTCAGTAGAAGAAGCGCTTGGGCCTGAGTTCAATCCCTGGTTCCGGGGGGGAAAAAAACCAGGGCATCTAGAATCAAGTCGAAAAGAAAAGCATTCTAAACTTTCCAACAACTTTCAACGGAGTACACTCAGGCACTGCCACGCATCCAGGGACAGGGACTTATTTCTCTGAGACTTGGCTCCCTGGAAGTGCCAGGAGAGGACTGAGAAGTTGAGTCCTTGCTCAGAAATGCTGGCAGTTCACTCCTGAGACTGGCTTCAGGCAGACTAAGGAAGGGGCTGTCGAGCTGAGATTGTCCTATCTAGCTGACTGGACACACCACAGCTCGCCCCAACTCTGCCCCTCTTCAGCTCCAAACTCAGCTCCCGCAAGGTGTCCTCCTGCCGAGTCCAGCCACCTTCTGGCGGAGCCCCGCCTGTGTGACTCACTTCCCCTGCGTGTGTCCAAAGTTTCAAGGCCAGAGTGTAGCCCACCTGCAAACAAAATTCTATCTGACTCCTTAACAAAGACAGTGGAGGAAAACGTGGAGAATTTACTCATCCTTCTAAATCCAATAGAACTGCGCTCCAAGACGGACGTGAACATGCCATAATTCAGCACTCTATTAAGTCCACCCAAGCACTGCCACAGGCCAACTGTCACCCAGCTAGATGTAATTCTTAGCTTGAGAGATGATGAGATTGTATCTAAAAAGCTTGGTAACTCTTCCCAAACTCTGGTCCAGCCACACACTTATATCAAATGCAATCACAGACCAGACATTGCCAGCGCTGCTTACCTTCCAGCTAGGCTGCAGAAAGGGCATTCAAGGTGGAGGGGCGCTCCACCCGGGTGCGTCAACAGCACACGCGTAAAGCTTCCAGTGAAGGGTTCTTCAGAGCTGGGGAGACGCTGGTGCCAAAGGCTCCTTCCACACCAGCATACCCGTAACATGAAGAGAGCAGTTAGGATGTGCTGCTCCGCCAGAGGAGGGGTGCCAGCCTCGGGCTCAGCACATGGCAACCCAACAGCAAGCACGGAGCGGCCAGAGCTCCCAGGTGCTTGCAACCACCATTTCCTCTCTTCCCACTGCACTCATTCCCAACCCGTGCCCAGAAGACAAGACCTCCCACAGGGCATCGGGCTCTGTGTGAACAAGAATCGGATCCTTCCCATTTCTCTCCCATGTTCTCCCACTCCAGGAGCCCCAAACCTCCCCACTTGCTGTAGAAGTCATGCCCTGATGTGATCAAACAAATGGCAGGAACACAGAATTTAACTGCACACAGTGATTTGGGGGAGGATGCAGGAAGGAAGGGACAGAGGAGATAAGAGGGCATGATGGATGGATGGAGGATGGATGGGTGGGTGGGTGGATGGAGGATGGAGGATGGAGGAAGGATGCAAGTGCATGGTGGGTAGATGGATGGATGGATGGATGGGTGGGTGGATGATGGATGGATGGGTGG
>NDGN011223379.1:0-11493 GCA_002564285.1 Tympanoctomys barrerae
TATATATATATATATATATATATATATATATTATTCAATTCAAGTCATTCAGTGTTACACATCTGTGAAAAAATGTTATATAGAATATTGTACATATATACATATATGTGTATAATGGATATAAAATAAGTCACACCTGGTTTGCCACATGGAAAAGATTAGAGAGATTTTGTAATTACCTTGTAAGCAGTAGACCTGACCTCAGGCCACTTATAAATTGTGTCTAAAGTATAGTAGACATTAGCTATATTACAGATACTGAAACAGAAGGGAAAGAAGTCCATTGTATGTAAATAGACTTCAGGTTGTAATTCAGGGCCACATAATGTCATGTATAAGTACACAAGAGAGATTTGACCTCCTAGGTTTCAGTTGTTCCTTCTGCAATTCTACCTTTTCAGTCCTACCTGTAACATACTCTGTATGGTCTTTGGCAAATTATTTCACCATGTAGAGCCCTAACTCCTCATCTATAAAATAATAATAAAATAATTAGGCTTGAGTATCTCTAATATGTTTTATTTCTGTTTTTTTGAGAAAGGGTCTTGCTAAGTAGTCCAGGCTGGCCTTAAACTCACTTTGTAATGCAGGCTGGCCTCAGAACTTGCTGTGACCCTTCTGCCTCAGCCTCCCAAGTGCTAGGATGGCAGGAGTGGGCCATTGACCCCCAGTTTCACATCCCTAAACTGAATATCTGAGACCCAGAGTGCTCCAAATACCAAAAGATTTTTAGTGTTGATGTTATACCACAGTTATATGATGCTATACCATGAAACTTTATTTTATGTACAAAATCATTAAAAATACTGCATAAAATTACTTTCAGGCAATGTATGGAAGGCACGAATTGGGTCCCATCTTCAAAATAGTTTATTACATACATGTTAATATTCTGAAAAATACTGGAAAGTTTTGGCCTCGTGCATTTTGGATAGGGGGCATTCAACCTGTAGTATCACATAGGATTGTAGAGAGAATTAAGATAATTCAGAAAAGCTCCTGCTTCCTGATACATAGTAAGTCCCCCCTAAAACATTTGGGGATATTATAATATGCTCTTCTTAACAATGAGCCAGGCTGACATACAGCAGTTCAGGGAATGCAGAGTTCATTTTACTTTTTCACTTTAGGTTGTATTTGTTAGAGCTACTCTGGGAAAGACCAACCTTCTAGCATGGAGGCTCCAGCTCGCTTTGCACAAGAGAATGGCTCATGAGTCCTCTAGTGTGCAGCCCCTTCCTGAGGCCTGAGACTCTGGCCACTTTATAGTGAGCCACAAGACCTTAATTCTTAGCTGGCCTGATCACTTCTGACCCTTCCTAGAATAAAGCCGCTTTTGTACACATTGACAGACATACGTCTTCATGACAGTATTAAAACTACACAATATGCATTCTACCTAATAAAAGAACTTCGTAAACTTCACTCAGTGGTGATGTCCATTAAACACGGAAGAGAAGTTTGTTAGCCAGCATTTGGATATAATGCTAATTCATCAAAAGAAATGAGTGATAATGTTACCAGAGCTTATTTTCTACCTTCAATGTAGCATCTCATAATTAGCAAAATATTTAATATGCTTTCATGTAGCTACATATTGAGTAAATGATAAATACGTCTATATCAGATGTTCACAGAATGGCTGGTACTTGCCCTTGACATTAATGCATGGGGGTTATGTTTTGGTATATTAAAAATTAGAATTGTTTGCTTGTCCCTTCTAGGCCCTTCTGACTGTCCTTCGAGAAAGCCATCGTTCGAGAACAGTGTTTAGGAAAGTGGGAGGCTTTGTGTACATTATCTCCTTGCTTGTGGCTATGGAGAGATCCTTGAGCTGTCCCCCCAAGAATGGCTGGGAGAAGGTGAACCAAAATCAAGTCTTCGAGTTGCTCCATACCGTGTTCTGCACCCTGTCCGCAGCTATGCGTTATGAGCCAGCCAACTCTCACTTCTTCAAGACAGAGATTCAGTATGAGAAGCTGGCGGATGCCGTGCGATTTCTTGGCTGCTTCTCAGACCTAAGAAAAATAAGTGCCATGAATGTCTTCCCCTCAAACACACAGCTGTTTCAAAGACTGTTAGAGGAAGAAGTAATTTCCACGGACTCCGTGTCACCCACCTTACGGCACTGTAGTAAACTCTTTATTTATCTCTACAAAGTGGCTACAGACTCTTTTGACAGGTATGACTCTGCTCTGTCTCCTGTGCTACGGGTGTGCTCAGCATGACATCAGCAGTAGAACCCAAGAAAGGGAAGTTTCTCCTGTTTGCCTAGCATGTATCACCTGGAGGAGTTAGCCCTGGTGTTCAGTTTATTGACATAGAGATCTTTATATGATTTGTAAATCCAGGTCCAGTTAGCATTCGCTGAATTTAATAGAACATGTGTTTGATGTTTCTTTGATGCCAGTGTCGACCATTGTTCTCTTCTTCCTCTTTACCCTCACAACTTTAGGAGGATACCGATACTGGTTATCAACAGGGGATATGGTTACAATCATGCATATTTTGAGATGACAGAGAGCCTGTCATTCTCAGCTTTTCATAATTCTTGAGAAATGGTAGAGATCTGAAGGAGACTTGTCGGTGTCTTGAACTGTCAAGTTCAAAAGTCCATCGGAGTCATTCACCTATCCCTTCAGAGTCATTCACCAGTGTGTGTTGGTAGCCCGTTGCATGCCACACCACTGTGCATTCAGCCAGTGAGGACTGAGCTCTGTGTTGGACTTGGCCATGGGCTTCACCTGCCTTTAGCTGACCACCAGTCACAGTGTGTGGTGGCCATCTCCGTGATGGGGACACAGGGTTCTGAGAGCCACCCCGGGAGAGCCTTTGCCTGAATCATTTATTTAGTGCTGCAGCTCTCTGTTGGTTTTTAATTAAGTCTCTTTTTGAAAATAGTGCAGGAGTGATCATGCTGCTAATTTATCTGTTCCAAGCATTATCACCTCTAAGCTACCAGGTTTTTTTTCCTAATACTAATGAATTGTTCCTGTATTATACTCAGAGTTGCCCTACCTTCTGTTGTATTTTGTTGTCTTTGCTGTGGAATATCTATAGAGAGATTTCTTGATTTATAGTAATATTTTTTAGTCTTTAATATTTAAAGTAGTAAATCCAGGTAATGTAAGAAAATCACTTTTCTTTTTCTCTAAGCTTGTAAAAAAAAAAAGCATATATATTATTACTGAGAAGAAGCCAGATTGCTAGTATTGTAAGCTGTGCACCTTTGTGCACTGGACCCAGCTCCCTTTCTCTTGGCCTCTGCTGACTGTAGGCAGTGCACCTTGTTTGGGTTGGCATTGTCAGGTGGGGCCTCGAGCGTTCTGTTTAACGGCGTGTTAACTGCGGCGTGGACAGGAGCAGCGTCTTCCTCAAGCATGCTGTCTGTCTTGTTCAGTGCATGTGTTGTAGTCGTGTTGCTTGTTGCTACTGAGTATGGAGGATGCTCCTTATTAAACTAGTACTGGCATTTCTTGTGAAACTAACCAACTGCCAACCTGGTGTTCTCTTCTTCTAACCTCTCTAAACCACCCTGTCTGTTTTGTTGTCTATAGTCGTGCAGAACAGATCCCTCCTTGCCTGACAAGTGAGTCTTCTCTCCCCTCTCCTTGGGGGACACCAGCTTTGTCCAGGAAAAGGTACTGGTCTCAGAGAAGTCAACCTCCATTTGTGAAGGTTTTTTATTCCTGTGCTTACTTAGGTGTTAACGTGGTGATTGTTAATATTTTCCTACTATTCAATTATTTTTTAGACTTAAAAATTATTAATTTCCTTTGAGAGTATTGATAAGAATAAAATGTACTGATATTATGAAGCCATGAAAGACATAGACTCTTGCCTCTCTAGTATGTAATCTAAACCTCTCTGTTATGGATCTAAACATAATCTACAGAGTTTGTTTGAAAAGCAGGTATTATCTTACTAAAAATAAGTTAGAAATGAGAACTTCTAAAGTCCTAACAGTATGATGCTTCCCCCACGCTTCTTTCTGCTTTAAGTGTCAGGACATTCTTTGCTGAGCCTGTGACTCCAGAATGAACCTCACAGCTCTGCAAGGACATGAGTATTTCTCATTCATTTCAGCCATTGAAATCTGATGCTGTATGGGGACTTGTCAAAGCTAACCTTTGAAAAAAATAAAGATAATTACCTGCCTAGGACTTATATTATCTGTTACTGTGCAAAGCTAAACTAATCTAGCCTGCCTTGTATACAAAACTTGTGAATGTGCGTAGCATCCCTTGATAACCAAGGTGCACTGAAGGTGTGCATCTGCGTCCATTCATAGCCGCGCTGAGGGCAGCAGTCTGGGCCTTGGGTACCCAGTCTTCTTTTTGCCCTTGTTGTCCCTATAAGCAAATACAGATCCTTAACTTTATGTAAATATTTCCAGTTGTGTCTTTTACAAAAGAAACAAATCCCCCCCCCAAAAAAACAAAAAAACATCCCAGTGATCTGTTGCAGTGACTGAGTGAGACGACAGGGTCTCATTGTGTAGCCCAAGCTGACCTCAAACTCACAGTAACCCTTCTGCCTCAGCCTCCCAACTGCTGGAAGTACAGGTGTGTGCCGCCATGACCACATGCCTTGTATTGTTGTTTGAATCTGACTGCTACTCTTCTGATTTTAAATCATGAATGTAATTGTGGTTAAGGCCAGAAGTACTGATTACACATTCTGTGGCTCACCATGCTTCCTGCCTTTTGTTTATAAGTTCAGAGAACCTCAAATTGAAAATTACTTTTTTAAAATTTCATTTGTACTGAGCATATTTATATATTTTTCTTATTATCTGTTCCTCAGACATAGCTGAGTGACTATTATTAACACAGTGTTAGGGATTGTAAGCAATCAAATGTTGACTTAAAGCTCATGTGAGCAAGTGCTCTTAGGTTCTGCACAACATGCCATTTTACATAAGGCACTTGAGCATCTGTTGATTTAGGGGCCCAGGAGCCCAACCCCCATGAAACAGGGGCAGCTGCATTTCTAGAGTAGTACTTAGCAGGTATGTGGAAAGGTGTGTTTGTTCTCTTAAATTTGTGTTGGGGCTTGTATCTCATCATGCTTAACCATGGCATAGTTCAGAACAGTTTTAAGTGAAATTGTGGCTGTTCAATATGTGTACCCGCAACTACTCTTGATTTGTTGGGTGCTGCTGAGATGAAACTCAGGCCCTCACTCTGAGCAAGTAACTACTTTATCCCTAATCCACATCCCAAGGCCTTATTTCTGAAACAGCTGGTCTTCATTGAAGAAACCAGGAACTAGATAAATTTTAGTTGATTTGGGATAATTTTCTGTGCTAATGAATAAGTATAAAGTTTTTTTGTCTAAAGAGTCATGTTTTTATGACCCCAAAGAACTATTGATGTTAGAGAAATAATTTCATCAACTAAATAGTTGAAATTACTGAAAAATCCCAATTTTGAAATACAAAGACCAGACTATAAATGCTAAATGCCTAAAAATTAACTGTTGCAGAACGTTTATTCCTTTGTATTAACCCACACTCAATAAACAGAAGTTCACATATTCACAAAATGCATTTCCTAAAAAAGAAAATTTGAAACTTGCTGTTTATATGGTAATTAACAAAGGGACAAGAGCATTCTCTTCTTTTGCTGTTATTTATGGCCTTCAGAGCAAAGCAGTTTTTTGTCATTTGCAGTGCCCTACGTGGAGATACTCCAGGTTTCCTGGCAGGGCAGTCACCAGCACTAGTTGAGGGAGTGCCTGATTCGTGCACGTTCTCCCATCTTTTGCACAGATTGATACTGTCCAGAACGGGGAGCTCTTAAGATTGCCAGTACTAGGAGGACCGGCGCGGCATTGCTTGTTGGGCGTTGTGCGATGTTGGGAATGAGCCCGGGCTTAGCACACTAGGAAGCACTCACCCTGAGCCACACCCTAGCCCAGCATTCCTGTGTTCCCTTGCTGTTCTAGCAGTGTCACATACACTGTGTGACAGTAAGAAGCAGAAGGAATTAACTGCACAGGAAATGTAACTTTTTCATTCTGCAAATTCAAAGGCTATATAATATCTTTTGAAATTAGAATTTCAGTCCCATTGTTTCTAGAACTTACCAACAATTACATCAGCTCATAAGCAACTTTTCCTTTTGGCAAAACGTGTTGGTTTTGTCAGCAGCAGAAGAAACCACTGTTCTGTTGTGTTTTTCTGACCAGTGGAGCATTCGTGTGAGGAAGTTCTGAACTTGTGGCTTGTCTGACCTGTGAAATCCTGGAGATTCTTCTCAGATTATTTTAAAAATTGGGAAGAAAAGCACCTAGCCAACCTCACATTTAAAAAATTAAAACAGGTGACCTTTTTTTCTTTTTTTTTAATGATAGCAAAGTTGTATTAAAGGAAGCAGAAGAAGCAGGCTCAAGCAAATTTGAGCCAAGTAAAAGCAGGAAAACAATTCACCCTACAGTGTGAGGGTGGCCACCATGGAAAGGAGAGCATGGAGGCCTTTTCTCATCATTTATTACTGAGAAGGAATAACAAGACAAATTTGTCAGTGTTGGAGGAAATGAAAATGAAATAAAAAATAATCCGAGCTGTCCAGACCAGCTCTGTCCTGGGAGGGAGGAGGCACTGCAGTCCTGAGGGCCTCTGTGCTCTGGGGAGAGGCAGAGTCCATTGAGAAGAGGGATCCTCACTCCCAAGATAGGCAAAGGCGTCCTTGAGCATGGGCGAGAATGCAAAAACGAAATTGCAGTTTCTATACCTTAAAAATCACTGCAATGTAATAAATAAGTCTATACTGAAATGTCATTTGCCCTGTCTTTGAGAAAGCCTAGGTCTTACTTATAATTGAGCTATTTTATAAATGTAGTCCATAAATTTAAAAAGTAGTAATTCCCATAGTGGTGATTTAAGCAGCTTAGTAAAACTTAGTATTGTATAATGCCTGTTATAATACATATGCTTTTAGTTTAAAACAAATAACATGTTTTGTATTTTAATATTGTTTGCCATATTTTTCTGGCTTGAAAGCCAAAAAATCCTTATGAGAATATTGCTTTTCATATAATTGTTTTTTTTTTTTTAAAGTTTACTGTTGTAATAATTACTTATCAGTGAAGAGTTCAGTTTTCAAACACAAAAATATCTCTCTGGGTATATAATGTAAGAAAAAAATCTAGATTAACTCAGAAGTAAGTATAGTAGAAAAGAGCTTACTTGTAAGTAAAATTTACAGTTAGATCTGTGCTTTTTTCAAATTTGAGTCATTTTATATGTAATAAAGTTTTATGAAATTCTGTAATCAAGGATTGATAAACACATTTACACTATAGAAAAATTAGAAGTTATTTTTAGATCAAAACATTGTAAAATATAAAGGTAACAACAAGAAGATGGTACCTATTTGTAATAAGCATGGAGAAATTTATTTTTAGTAGATTAAATATTTCTTAATGAAAAACAGCAGAACACAGGTAGTGAATGGGTAGAAGACAGACTGGCTTTTAAACTAGGAGTGTGTGCTTTTTGTACATAAAGTTGAATGCTTTCCTAGAATCTGTATGAAAGAGAAAGTGGTGTTTTGTTTTGTTTTGTTTCCTTGAAAATATGGCAGTGCCAGTTCTTTGCTCCTCAATCAGTGCTGCAAAGTGCAGTTCCCAAGCTGTTGTTGTGCCAGGGAGTTGCGCTGCCCAGCTCTCACCGAGAGCCTGTGTTAAAGAAGTTATGCAAGCCCAGCTCTTGCTCATCGAAGTGCTGAGCTCCCATTGGCTGCAGGCACTGCATCTGTTCAGTGGTGCCAAGACTCCAAATGCGCAGAATTCGTGAATTGCAGATGAGTGAAATAGGAAGGAAAGACCACTGATGAAAAATGCACACATCTGGGACACAGCTCGGCTTCCTGGCTGTAGACATTTGCTGCATGATATAAGCTGTCTGTATGTTTTTAAAATGTAATGAATATTTTTGGTATTAGTGGGATAAATGCAAGAGTGACTATAGTTTCAAATTAACCAAAGACAATGTTCCAAGGTGTTTACTACATTTATTTATTCTCCAGTGGCCTTGGCTTGGCACTAACCCTTGACTCAGTTGTCTCAGTTACAGAGTAGGCTACTTTGCTCTTGTTGGTTCTCGATGGAATTGCCGGTGGGTTAGGAGTTAACACATAGGCAACTTGAGCAGAAAATGGCCTCATTCAGAATACTGCCTGACCTCACAGCTGGAACTGTGGATTACTGTGGTTTTACCAAGTTCTTATATTTTCTGGTGTAGATGCCATTCTTTAGTGAAACAACCCAAGTACCAATGATAAACACAAAGCAGAGCTAGAAGAAATGATAGTTACATGTCTGTATGTAACTTTGATAATATATTGTGTTTTACATTCCAACCATAAGATATTTTATAACCTATCCCTGAATTATAAAACTTTTTGCTTATCAGTGAATAAAAGTAACAAGATGAAGAAAATGAGCAAGAATGTGATCAGAATAAAATGCTAAGTAAACCTTCTTTCTCATTTTATAGGCATGCATATCATTCTGTTTCCAGTCCTCCTGTGTACCCTGCAAAAAATGTTGCTGACTTGAAAGTCCAGGTGACCTCTCTGCAGAGTTCAGATGCTGTTGTCATCCATCCTGGGGCCATGCTTGCCATGTTGGACCTCTTGGCCTCGGTGGGATCAGGGACGCAGCCAGAGGTGAGCGCAGACGCTTAGCTCCTGCGGTCTCTAAGAAGTGCGAGGATGGGTGTGTTTGTGTTAGCAGGGCCATTGGGGAAGAGGTGCTGCATACATGTACTGAATATATATGGTTTTAGGATATAGCCGTGTGTTACAGATATAATCCAGGTAGTTCCTTCTGATGCTAGGATAATTGTTTCCCTTATAAATCCTGCTCAAAAGTAGAAACTGTTAGTGGTAAAGAAAGAAAAATGATTAAAGATAACACATTGAAGTTATTTGTTGAACATGTAGCACTCAAAAGTAGGAGTTTGGGGTTACGATTTTTGTGAAAATGTCATGTGCCTTCTAAGGCCTAAAGCGTTACAGATGTGAATGATAGACCTTCCTTTAAGCTAACTTATCACCCAACATGAAAAAAGGCATCACACCCATTTTTCTTGAAAAGTGGAACTACTATGAGTTTTTGTAGCTATATAAATCCAGAAACATTGTAAAAGAATAGAATCTAGGGAGGTGTGCTTCTAGCAAACTTAAATTGGAAATGTTTGCCTAATCCTGTTCCAGAATTGCTGTATCATTCTAAGCCAGTTCCTTAATTTGTCTGAATGTATTTTGAAATAACTACAGACTTCATATTAAAAGGTGTGCTTTGCTGGCCATGGTGATGGCCATGGATTATATGCCCATAGTCCCAGCTACACAGTAGACTGGAACAGAAAACCTGCAAGTTTGAGGCCAGTCTGGGAAAGTTGGCAAGAGATGGGCCAGGGAGATGGCTCAGTGGAATAAACGCTTCCCTGACAATAGCAATGGCCTGAGTTCAATCCCCAGTTCTGCCAACAAAAAGAAAGAAAGAAAGAAAGTTGGCAAGAGAATATGTTAAAATAAAAACTAAAAATAGCTGAAGTGTAGCTGAGTGCAGAGGCCCAGGGATCACTACTAAGAAAAAAAAAGGTGTGGTGATGGACATCTGTAATCTCAGTATCAAGGAGGTTGAGGCTGGGGGGATCCAAAATGCAAGTCCTGCCTGAGCACCTTTAGTAACACCTCATTTCAATATAAAAAATATAGAGGGCTGGGGAAATAGCTTAGTACAAGGCCCTGAATTCAGTCACTAGCACTATGAAAAGTAAAAATCTAAATAGGGGGGCTGGAGATATAGCTCAGCGGCATAAGCGCCTGTCTGGCAAGCTCAGGGCCCCAAGTTCAATCCCTAGTACCACAAAATAAATAAATAGGACTAGAGACGTAGCTCAGCACCACCACCCCAACACACACCCAGAAGAGGTATACACTTTCTTTAGAAAGAGCTGTCACTTGTCTCACCAGGAATGCTCTGATGATGTGGATCTCTTTGTTGCCTTTAGCATGCTCTTGACCTCCAGCTCGCAGTGGCAAACATTTTGCAGTCCCTGGTGCACACAGAGAGAAACCAGCAGGTCATGTGTGAAGCCGGTCTTCATGCGCGGCTGCTGCAGAGGTGCAGCGCAGCCCTGGCCGACGAGGACCACGCGTTGCACCCACCCCTGCAGCGCATGTTCGAGCGGCTGGCCTCACAGGCCCTGGAGCCCATGGTGCTGAGGTCAGTGGTCCTCCCTGCTCGTCACACAGGTTGCCGCTGACTGTGGGCACGCACCCTAGCAGGCATTTTGGTTACTTTGGGCAAAACAACAAAAGACAATGGAAAGAGCGGACAGGACCCTAAAGGGGGAACCTAGAGCAGATCTCCCAAATTGTCAGCAGGATCACTGCCCATCAGTTGTCTCTTACACTTTACAAATGATCAGATTTATGTCTGTAGGAACTTTTTGTATAATGGAACCTTGTACAAATATCTTTTAAACTTTTTATTTTGAAAGAATTCTATACAACAATAACTTGTAAAGGCAGTGGATCAAGTTTCCTGTCCTCTATGCCAAGGGTAGCCTGGCGATTCTGTCCTACCAAACTGCAGTACAGTATCAACAGCAGAAGTTAATACCAGTACGAAGTATGCAAGTTTGAATACAATGCAGTCTTACTGCATGATGTCTTGACTTTTGTAGCCACCACCCAAGTCACAGATAGGTACCTGTTGCTGCCCTGTTAGTGTCCTTCCCTTATCTTCCACCATCCCAACCCGTGGAAACCACAATTCTATACTGTCTCCATAATCCTGTCATTTTTAAAATGTGTATATAGGGATGGGGAGATAGCTCAGTGGCCTGGGCTCCTTCCTAGCAAGGGCAAGGTCCAAGTTCAGTCCCCAGTACAAAAAAAAGTATATAAAATCAAATCAAATGATGTCTTTGGTTTTTTGTTGTTGTTGTTGTTTGGTGGAACTGGGGATTGAATAAATGATGTCTTTGGAAGTCAGTGTTTTGGGGCCAGGACATAGCTCAGAGGCATAAGTACCTAGTTGGCAAGCATGAGGTCCTGAGTTCAGTCCCCAGTACCACGAAAGAACAGAAAAAAAGAGAGAAAAAATAAGTCCATGGAAATTAGCATTTTGTTATGTGCATCAAATTTGTTCCTTTTTGTTACTGAATAATATTCTAGGTTGTGGACATACCAGTTTTTGAATCATTGAAGAAATACATATATATATATATATATATATATATATATATACACATTCATCTGTACCTCTTAACACAAGAGTGTGTTGTATGTTTTATTGCTGGTTGCTACTTTTAAACTTATGTACATTCTTTGAAATTGCATAGCTACTTACAAGAATACACTCATCCCTTGTCATTTCAGGACTATGAAGCACTGTTTTTATTAGATTATGTCTCTTCATTGTTAAATTACTTATAAAACTTGACGGGCTTTCTTTTCTTTCCCCTCCCCC
>NDGN011223385.1:0-10573 GCA_002564285.1 Tympanoctomys barrerae
CTCAATGCCTGGCTGGTACCTTGAGTCTTTAAAAGAGTAGACAATGAGGGTTGGAGTTGGCCCTGATGTTTATTCTGTGGCATTATCCCTCTTTCCCAGCAATTGAGCATTTGAGTCTAGGGAATGAGATCCCATGACTGCATCCTGTGGTGGAAATGAAAGCGAAACGCTCCTTCTTTCCTCTCCAGCTTTTCTGGCTGGCGTTGGCTTGCGGCTCGTGGGCTCTTGCTCAGGAACTGGCCACATCTGCGTGGTCACGGGACCTGAGCGCACCGACCCTGTGACTACTATAACGGCACACTTATCTCTGAGACGACAAATAAGTGAAGTCACTAGCTAATTTATTCAGGTGGCTCTCAGAAAACAGCATTTCATGTACTGATTTGATTTCCAGGAACTAGAGAGTAACCACAAATGCTTTGTGAGGAGAGGGCTTCAGAGCGCAACGAAGCTGCCTTTTCTCCAGCCATGGTAACTAAGAGCTGAAGACCTAAAGATAAAAATAACGTATTTGGTAATTAATATTTTAATTTACTAAGACGGGAGCTAAATGGTGGCTAGACTTCTCCTCCCCTTGATAATAATGAACGCAGGCAATTTAAAACAAAGAAGAGCAGGCAGGAGTTTAATACCTTTGATTAAGAACATGTTTCCACAGTGGCTATTATGTTCTCATTTAAAAGAGCAAAACAAAACTCATGCTTATTTTATTTTGGAACTGCAGGGGGTCTTATGGCATCAAAAGAAGACTAGAAAATGTTTAAGGATAATTAAAGGCAATTTGCCTCATCAGCCCTTTTCCTCTTCCATTTTCCTCTTCCCCTCCTGCTCCCCACAATATTTGCTAATTGCCACTTCAGTGACCTGAGGATTTTTTTTTTCCTGAAGTAACTTGCCTATTTGGCTGTTGTTCACACTTATAATTGACTACATAAATCAATGGATTTCCATGAGTTCGTTTAAAAAAAAAAAAACACCCAGAAAGTGAGTTACTCCCTATCTTATCCCACCGGCTAGTTAGGTAGCAGGAGAGCCAGAGGCAAGAAAGGAACGAAACTGAACACCGAGGACTGCGCGGGAGGCACTTGATGCTCGGGAATTCATTTCATCTCCGGAAGGCTGCCTGCCACAAGAGCTCCGGGATAGAAGCGCAAGCAGGAACAGCTTGCCGAGCGTCCCCTGCTTAGGAGGAGATCAGAACTCTAAGCTCTGTTTTCTGTTCTATTACTCTTCCTTATGCTTCCTCTGCTTATGCTGAAACTTTCCATTGAGAATTTCCCCTTTCCTTTAATTTGAATACTCTTGGCATGCATTTGGGCTCAGAACACTTAGGTTGCAAAAGTGAACTTGGCAACCCGCAGAAAAAGCATTGTGAAGAGTCATTCCTACCAGCTTCCCCAGGGGACTGAGAGAACTCTGTCCCCTCTGGGAAATTTTTAGCTAAAGATTTAAAACAACAGAACCCAGGGTAGGAACTGAGCTCTTGGAATGCAAAGCGTTTCAACATTACATTTTCAACTCTGATAATTGATGATTTGCGGCATTGCCTTCCCAGAGAAAGTGGTCTCCAAGGAAGGGACATGACCTAGAAACCTTGGACCCCAAAAGTTTACACAGGTTTTCTTAAATCCAGGTAAATAGTGTGGATCAAGGTGTTGCCCACTGAGCAAATGTAGGGAAAATGCTATTAAATGAAATAAAGGATGAAGGTGTGTGTTATGGTAGCAAAACTCACAATAGCCCTTATGTTTAGAATGAGGTGATTTTCCTGCTTGTCGGGAAGAGGCAGGAAAGGACAAAGGGCCCAAAGAATGATTTTTGCACATTAATTCTTTGCCAGACAGAATATGGGGGGGGAGGGGGAAGAAAACTCAATGTGATGGAATATTAAGCCTCAGAGAAGTCAATAATCAATTCTCTTTTTATCAAACTCACCACCATCTCCAGCACACAGCACAAAAGCTCCCCATCCACCTGCACCCACAGCTTGGAGTTTTGGGTATTCTTTCCTTCCCTACTATCTTGGCTACTTTTCTTTTGTTGCGGAGACAAAAATACCTGACTCCCTGAATTAAGAAGTGTTACTTAGCTCACATTTGGCTGGCTCCAAGGTGGGGAAGTGCATGGCAGAGGGGAATAGTTCAGGGCCATGGCAAACAGCCAGACAGCAAGAGCAAAAGGGGGAGGAGCAGAGTGAACTAGCCTCTTCTTCTTCCTTGTATTGTATGCAGGCTGCCGGCCCCTGGATAGCCATAAGCCAGCGTTGAACCATAAATCAATCGGAAACTCTAGGACCTGCCCCCGGTCTGCATGAAACTTAGGGGGAATGCCTAGACACAAACCATACCACCCGCTTTCCTGCCCTCTCTTCCCTTCTACCTCTCTTCCTTATGTCCCTCCCTCAGCCCAGTCTTCTGGGTATTTTCCAACTCTCTGGTCCCTTTCCCCATGCTTCTCCTCCATGTCAGTTGGATCCAAGCAGATCACCAATGCCTTGTCTCTCTAACACATTCGGCTCCTGCATTCCCTGGCCTAACAAACGCACCTTCAACCAGCTTGTTTTACCTGGGTCCCTCCAACCTCTTCTGCATTTAATTTCTGCTAATCTGTTAGGTGACTGATTAAATGTTTCTTACTGTGCTCTAAAACATATAATATATTTTTAATAGGACACACAACCCTAATTGAAAGTCAGGTGTGTAATTCCTGCTTTAATATCCATCTTCTTTCAGTAGATCTTAAGAGCCCTGAGAATAGAGGCTATAATTATCTTTTTTAGCACTACATAGTAGTTCTAAGCTGTAGCCAGTCCTTGAAGAAATAATTGTATGAATGAATGTGTGATGAATTCTGGGATTTCAAAAATGGGCCAAAGGCTTGCTTGTTGGAGACCACTGGAATGGAATTCACATCTCAGTTGCAAGACTGAACTGGGTTCTGCGTACTGCAAGTAGAGAACCTGGGATTGTGAATATACGTGGAGGAGTAAGGAGAGCCAGAGACACAAGAGATAAACCATGATGACGAGGGTTTAGGCAGAGAGCAAGACCAAAATGTACATGGAATAATTACACACGGGCCATAGAAGGGGACTGGCAGGCAGAGTTGGTTTAATGGACATTATCAAAAGTCTATAGGATGATACATTCTGTTCGTGGGATCCAGATCTGTTAGTGAAGTAACTATTTATCTCTGACAAAGACCAGGGCCTGTGTACCCAGTGTTATCCACACACAGAGAGCGCAGTTCCTCATCCTTCTAGGTTTCCCTGATATCTAGCATTCTCTGGGACACTTGCTCTGAGTGTGACCTCATTCTACAATGCCTCTATTATCATAGAGATTTACTTACTCATTTCTTGAGCCAGGGAGATAGCTCAGTGGAGTAAGTGCTTTTTCTCTGACTAGATTAAGTGCTTATTTTCTTTTTGTTTCCTGCTACTAGGGATTGAACCCAGTGCCTCATTTATATTAAGCAAAGTTCTTTGGCATTGAGCTAGTTCTAGGCTTTAAAAGTTGTTTTTTTTTTTAAGATTTTTATTATGTGACAACATCACCCTAAATGGCCCAGGCTAGCCTCCAACTTGCAATCCTCCTGCCTCAGCCTCCCAAGTAGGGGTCAGTACAGGCATGTATTACCATGCCCGGTTACAAGCCTCTTACTGAAAGGGATTTTCTTATTTGTCCATAAAGTTACATGGCTATCTTAATGCCTAGCATTATATGCCTCCAGAAATGCTTGGCAAATTTAATTGAATTCATTTTAGTTCAATGTTATTTCGTTTTATCAAGAAAACAGCTGCAATTGGTTGGAAATGGTTAAAAGCATCTTCATGCATCTGGTGCTTAGCAGAATAGTCTCTGTAGTTGAGATGACACACTTTTGTTGTTTGGCCAATTTCAATTACCAGTTCTTTGGGAGATTGATTTCAACATAGCCACAGTTGTTCAGATTTCCCTCTCTTTGTGTTCCCTGCAATGTGATTTTACAACATCTACCCTCTGAAGATGGAATCTCTTTACCCAATCTTTAAACCTTGGCTGACCTCAGACTGTAGTGTGGTAGGAAACCTATGCACATGTGCTGCAGAGTGTATTATTTATTTATTTTAATCATCGAAAGCTCTAAAAGGTTGTCCATCACCGTAGCCTACAGATTGTGTCAGAACGGATGGCATTCCAGTGCCACACACAGGCCTTCGAGATTCTACTCCATTGCTTTGTGAGCGTGTCTGGACAGCCATTTTGCCTGAGGTGATTCTGGACCAGCTGGATCCCAGCTGACCTGGCAGGTGAGAGCCTGCCCAGGTTGAGCCCGGCTGAGCGCCACACCGCCTGGCTCTGCCCACTTTACCTTACTGACCCACAGCATTCTAAGCTAAATAAATAAGCCACTGCACTTGGAGATTTTTATGTAGCAAAAATTAATTGCCACTGATATGTAACTCTTCATTAACTAAGAAAATGATGGGCCATGTTTCCCACAAGAGTGCTAAGATTTGACCTTGCAAAGCAGACTCAAGGGAAACCGCCTTCACATAACCTGGATGGATTGGAAAGTCAGAAAAGAAAACATCCTCTTTAGGAAACAAATAGTGGTTAATAAATATATTCCATGAGGAATTTCGTGAACATCATGAACTTCCTCCAAATTAGAGCCAGTTTCAGAGGGCAAACGAACCCTAAAGGAGAGATGACTTGATACACAACAAAGGAAGCCGGCTGCCATATGCAACGGGCAGAGCCTGCATGGACGAGCAATCGATTGCATTCCAGTGGAGTCTGAGGAGGATAAACACCTTAAGCAAACAACTGTGAGCCACGTGATAACAGGACCTACTTTAAGAACAAAGAGTCAAGGAATGATGCCTGTAAAGATGAAGAATGTAAATGGGCCTTCCATTGCGGGAGTGTGAAGGTCTGAATTTGCTTTCTTCTACCACTCCTTTTTAATTTTAAAAAAGTCAACAAGTCTCGGGTTCTTGAAGTGGAAACTGGGTTACTATATAACTGCCACACAGAGAATCAAGTCAGGTAATAGATGGGATATCAGTTAGTTTATAGTAGAAATCTAGAACAATGAGCCTTTTACTTAACATGGGTATTAGAAACCATAACTAGATCAGTTTTAATCATCAGCTCATGCATAATACTATGGAAGATTTTTTAAAGCATCCTGAGATTCTATCATTTATGACAATCACCCAGTGTCCTTCTCCTCCCCTCCAGAGCAAACTTGCTTACTGCAGACGGAGGCAAAGCTGCCTTTTTGCTGAGGTTGGAATGTTCGCTCACTCTGTGGATCGGGGCAATGAGGCAGCATCACCTGCCAGCGAACATCCCTGCTTTTCTGTCCCTGACCAGCTCTAGGCCATCACATAGTGAAGGTGCGCTGGAGAACAGCTGTGCCCAGTGGTACTTCCATCCTTCACCTTTCGGGAGGAAGCTCTTTTCCACAACTGCCTGTTCTATTGCTTCAGGGGAGGCAGAATCCAGCCAAGAACAAAGGAGACAATGCTCCAATGTGAATTCCAAAAGCCACTCTTGAAGCTAATTTCAGAGACAACAGTGGTATGAAGCCAAAGTATTCACTTTGCAATACCTCGGCTCATGGAAAGTGGAATCCTAAGCTTTCCTTTAACTATTAACTATTCCTTTAAAATACTAAGACGTTAAAGAACTGAAGGAAACAAGGTTTACTGTAGGCTGCTGGACAGAGGATGTGAGGTACATGACACAAAGGTAATGAAGGCTCTGATCCACTACAAAGAAGAAAACTGCTGGAGAGCAATGTGGGGACAGAAGAACACAGGGTCCTTGCACCCCGAACGGCAGCATGATCCTACCCAATTTGGGAAGTCTGATTACAGAGGGCCGTGTTTTCACACCTCCTTTAGAACTTTGGCTGGCAATGATTACATGAAAAGGGATGTTTATGAAGGGCACAGAGGATGGCTTTTTGCATATAAAATAATCAGGCCTGAGTGCCATCCCCGGCGTCCTTTGGACTGGGACAGCAGGTCTGAGTCAGCTATTCATTGCTGGGATGCAGTACCTGACACCCACAACTCAAGGGAGGAAAGATTTAATTTAGCTCACAGAGCAGGTCAGTCCACGGTCAGCTAGCCCCAAGACAGAAGCACTGTGGCAGAGGACATGGTGGCCCAAGGTGCTTAGCTTGTGGGAACAGCGTTGGAGAAGGGCACGAGCGGGGGCCAGACTCAGTACCCATGGCCACCTCTCTGTGGCTGCTAGACATTTCCTAATCTAATGAAGTTGAAAAAAATATTAGGATTAGGAGTCACAGAGCAGAACTGGAAAAGTCCCCAAGCCCTAACAATTGTGGTGTGAGATGGTATTTGAGAACTGGGAATCAGCATTTCCCTTAGGATGCTGCCGCAGCTCCAACAGGAAACAGCCAATGGGACAGCCCAGAGCAGGGCCCACAGGGAGGACCAGGAGGCCATTGGGAAATGGGAGGAGCTTGAGCACCCTGAAAACAACCACTTCTATCCTTGTGCTGAGATCAGATCACAGATTTGGATCACAAACAGTACGGGCCCTGAGGCTGGTCAGCATTCAGAAACCAAGCAAGGGCTGGATAAAGGGCTGGTATCCTTCCTCTAAAGACAGGGCAAGTCCTGTGTCCCCTATGAGTAGGCAAGTGATGCTGGGGAAAACCCTGAACCTGACTATCCAAATGACACTAGACTTCAAAACAAGAACCCAAGTTAACTCGAAATAGCAAGATCTAATTTTTGCTTCTGCCATCTGTGAAAATGAGGGCTCGCTGAGTGTGCTGAGTCTAGCTCTAGATCTTAGTTCCGAAGTGTTGATCACACAATGTCAATATTCAAGGGTTTGTATGGAGCATAAACCAAATGGTCCCTCTCCCGTGGATAATGCCCTTCTCCTCTGGGCCCCATCTGACACCCCTTGGCGCTGCACTCGGTGTGTGCAGGTCTGTCTTCACCCTTGACAGGAAACTTTATGGTGGTAAGGACCACACTCCTTCCCTTTCTGGATTTCTGGCTGCTGATGCAGGGTCTGGCTCATAGTTATCGTTTAAGATAATGTCTGTCTTCTTAAGAAATGCGTCCATTCCAATTTTAGTATGCCTGCTGCCGAAGAGAGTGCAGAAATGGGTTCATGAAAACAAATTGGTGAGCTGTAAATACTTTATTTAAAGAAAAGCACTATTTGTAGGATGCTAAGAAACATGATGATCATTAAACTGGGCCCTGACATCAGCTGACCATTTTGCTGAGCTGTGGCAATATTTTTCATGTATTAATAATTATGGAATCCCCAGTATTTGCAATACTCTGAGTACCTTGACAAACACATCATTCAATGCTCCTGAGAATCCTTATCTCCCAATAAGAGACCAAAATCTGAAGAGGTTAAGAAATACCTGAAATTCCAAAGTTTTTCAATGGACACCCCCAAATTTGAGACTGGCTCTGACCTGTGTTGCCAGTCACCCACAGCATCTGTCCATATGTGGACACAATCAGAATATTTGCATTAGAGAACAGTATTAGTCTAACATTCTATACATGTGTATACTTACACTTAGCCCTTGTTACTTGTGAGTTCCACATCTTCAGACATAACCAACAACAGGCCAAAATTTTCTTCAATATTTTTCCTGTACTAAATATGTACAGATTCACTTCTTGCCATTATTCCCTGAGTAATGTACATAATGATTACAATGTATTAGATGTCACGAATATCATAGAGATGTTTTGAAGTAGACAAGAGAATGCATGCAGGTTATGTGTGACTACAAGGTCATATTACATAAAGGCCTGGGGTATCCACAGATTTTGGTACCTGTCTGGGAAAGGTCCCAGAGGTATTTCCCTGTGGATATTAAGAAATGTCTGCATCTAACTTTGTTATTAGCATGGCCTCAAGTGTTACAACAATGCCAAGAGTCTTTCCAGAAATGTGGGCAGGATATCATTTATCATGTTTCTTTATAGAAATAACAAAAATACTACAAGGATACTCTTTGTTGATTTGTTCCTGCTTGTGTGAGAGGTCCTCGTGAGGCCAGAAAGAGGACAAGGCTTCCTGTGTGGTTCTTTCTGGGTGAGTCCACCTGTCAGCAGCCTGGACTGTGCCCTCCCACAAAGCTTTCTGCTTGAATAGGGTTTTTGGGAGAAGAGAGAGGAAGCAAGGAACCCCGAGGGCGGCCCTGCTGGGCTGGGATGCCTTCCCTCTCAGACGGCAGGAAGCCGGGGCACCTGGACTGTGGGCCTGGGAGCCTTCTTCCTCCATTAGCAGAGCTCAACTTGGAGCAGTAGTCTCTGCTGTGCTAAACTCAAGTCCAGTGTGTCATTCTGAAGGGCCACCCAGGCCCTCGGTGTGAGTCAGTGATGGGTGGCGAAGGCCTGGGAATCCCGTTTATATGAAACCACGGGGGCTGCAGGGATCCTTGGCACATGTTTTGACCTGATCCAGGAAAGCAAAACTAACTCTTTAGATTTCCTCCAATACAGAAGAGAAAGACGATCTTTAACACTTAGCTAGTACTTCTCCATAGCTTTCAGCCACGCTTTGCCAATATGTACCAGTATGACTGTAGTTTGCGATGCAGTCTGATTAGTCGGAGCCTGTGTGACATTGACAGCTTCATATGTTGTGACCTCCAGCCTTACGAGAAGAAAGGATGTGGCCAAAGCAGAGCTTGTTCTCCGAGAATATCCTGAACCAGTCTTTGTTTCGCTTCTAATGTTCTTTGGAAATTTTTGTGGCTTCGCTGTAGGAAGGTAACAAACATCAAAGCTGGCATCGCCAATGATCTCCTTCCAGAGATAGGACCAGACAAGCCTCTTTTCACTGGGCTCGTGGGGAAAGTACCCTCCCAGGAGGGGAGAGCGGCAAGAACTGTGTCAGTCATTCTGCAGGAATGAAAATGGTGGTTTCTCCAGTGGTAATAATTTAGAGATTAAATGTTGTCTGTGCAGCTAAGGGAAGGCTGTGACTTGTTCCCTAGATCATACAATCTTGCCTCCGTTTCTCACCCTGCGTTCCTCTCATTTGGAAAACTATGTTAAGTTGTCCAGCGCACCATTGTGTGGAATTGTGTCAGTGAGTTTCTGGGCCTGTAGATAAATCACATACCAAGACGGCCTTCGTAAGCCGATTTCTCACCTGGCTACAAGCCCAAGAAAAAAAGAATGTGCTTTGTTACATGTGATTGGGAGCTTCCAAATCGGTCTTGGCTATTTTCTATTACTTAGGCCCTTCTAACTTTCCCTCAGCTGTCGTTGGAAAGCTGCCTTAGCTTGGCTCACCAGCATCTGGTGCCCTGAGCCTTTATACAGGGAATACTCTGTAATCATTTTCAATTGTGCAAAGACTTGGGACCTGACACCTGGTCACCTGTAATACTCAGCACCACGGCTGCCTTTTATTTTCCTGCCTCCTTGTCACATCCTAGCTGTTGGGACATCACATATGTGGCTCTTAGATTCTGAAGCCTGACCAAGGGATGGACACACTGTTGATGGTTCAGTCTCATCTCCATGGAATTCTGAGCTTATTGCTTTTCAGTTGATTTGTCTGAGGGTTAAGCAATTAACTGAATGACTGATAGAGCTTGATCCTTACCTGTAACGCTCTCCTAGTTGTGTGGATATGCATCCTCTTGACTCTGTTGATGGTCAGATGAACTATTGCAATGTGAAGCCAAACAAAACCAAAAAGCCCTGCGCAAACTGTAACATAGGGCCTGGTTGAACAGGTCCTGACTGAAGTGCTCTGTACCTCTTTTCCTTTGGGATCGCCCATGCAGATCATCGAGTTCATCACACTCACTCATTCTCAGCAGGCAAATTGGCATCTATCTACCACAAAGACCCAGCTCTTTCTTTTCTGGAATCTATCTTCTTTTTATCTCCCCCTATCCATTCTCCTCCAAGCAGAGGTGGTCAGGATGGAAACAGCCCTTGAGCCTCACTTTGGAAATCTGACTCTGGTTTGGGGCCACTGGACATGGAATCGTATATACAGGGAGTCTGAACGGCACTTGACACATTCTTGAATTCAGACTTTTACTGCAAAGTACTAGTTCTATTCCTACAGGCAAGAACTTCAGTGTGCAGAATTTAGTGTCATTTGCATTTTGTTTTGTACATGTCTGTTTTACAGTGTGTAACTGGTCTCAGGTATAGATCTCATTGTTTCTGTTTTCAGGGTCTTTTGTTGTTTCTGATGTCTGTCAGTAGCCGGCACATCTTGCTCATCTGTTTTCCTTACTGAAGGACACGGGTTGTTCCTAGGATCCCCTCCTTCTAGCCTAAGTCATGCTGTAATGAGCTTTAGAAAATATGTCTAACAATTAATTAACTTTTGAATTTATCTTGTAGAAAACAACAGAGTTTAGTTTTTTCTAATTCCTTTTAAAAGTAAGAAAATCCTTTCCTCATTTAAGTAATGCTCCACAGTAGAAAAAATAACAGACTTGATTTTTGCACTTTATTGATCTGTTTTCTCTCTCTTTTTTTCTCTGTATTTTAGGGAAGGGTCTACAGGGTGTTCAGGGTCTCACTACTAGATCA
>NDGN011223407.1:0-17636 GCA_002564285.1 Tympanoctomys barrerae
GCTCAGTGGGGGGCCCTGGCCTGGCATGCCTGAGGGCTGGGTTTCACCCCTGCCACCAACAGTTTTAGATAAATAAAAGAAATAAGGAGGAAAGATTTGGCTGCTGGTCCAGAGGTCTCGGTCTGTGTCACCACCTCTTGCACTTGGGCACTTGGCAAGGTGGAACATGGAGGCAGAAGAACACAGAGGGGCGGACAGTCGCCTCAGGGCAGCCCTCCGGGAAGCAAGGGAGGAAGAGCAGCAGCCTGGGTGCCCACGTGCCTTTAGGACCCACGGAGGGACCTCACTTCTTTGGCCCAGCACCACACCTCCCAACAGCCGCACAGGTGAGGCACCGAGCCCTTGGGGGTGCTTACCCACCCACTGCAGGCCCAGATACAGCCAGCCGGCTGGAGACAAGAGGCAGAGACCCCCATCCTGGGTCGGGTATCGGCCTCCTCCTCTCCCTACGCTTCCACTCCCTCCATCTGCAGTGAGTCTCTCCCTGGCCTGGCCAACCCGTGTGGGTCCCCCATACAGCCCCTGCCAGCAGCTCCAGCCGATCCCCTTCTGCCCACACAACCCAACACCCAGCCTCCGCCTCCCCCCACAACTCCCCCAGAGGGAAGAAGGTGCTGCTGGGGAGCCCTGCCCGAGGCTGCCCCAACACTGCTTGGAGAGGGTGGGGTGGGGACACACTGGGGCCAGGAGGGGCCCTTGGTGCTCTTCTCCCTGGAAAAGTGTCCCCTCTTAGGCAGATGACTGCACATCCAGAGGAGCTGGGCTGGGAGGAGAAAGACGAAGTGGGCACCTGAGGTTTCCTGCCTGGGAACAGGGACACAAGGAGCAGCGGGGAGAACTCCAGCAGCTATCTTCCAGACTGCTCCGTGGAGCAGAACTGCGGTCACCTGTCCCCCTCACCTTGGAGAGACTGGAAGCTGCCCCTGAACACCACGACGAGGCAGGAGCCCAGCGACCAAGGGGCACAGAGGAGGGGGCTCCCTACCCCTGCGCAGTGCGGCCACCCAAGGGGTGCAGCTGTGCTCGGGCGGGTGCAGTGTCACGAAGGCCTGAGCCTGGAAGGCAAGGACACGCTCTGCCTCCTGAGTCAGGTCGGTGGACTGAGCCCCACCAAGGAAAGGCAAGGCTGGGAGGAGCTCCACGCTTGCAGACCTCATTCCTGGCCAGGGCAGCCTTCAGGGACACTCTCAAGAGAGCCGCGGACACACGCAGTGCTGCCCCCAGACAGGGCAGGCAGCGCAGGCAGCTGCTCCCAGAGGGGAGAGGCCAGAGATGGGTTGGGACGCCAGCCACAGCCAGGGCAATGCAGGCTGTAGGAAGAAGCGTCTCCCAGTTGGCTCCCGGCCAGTCAGGTCACAGGGACCCACGGGCCTCCCTGTGTGACACCTGTAGCTGAGGTGAAGGACAGAGGTGGGGACAGAGCCAGCTCCTCATCCAGTTCAGGTCTGTTGTTGTCCCTGCCGGTCCCCAAGCCACAAGCCTGGCCACAGTGCCCAGCCTAGGGCCTTGCCCGGAAGCCACTACAGAAGCCCCAGGCCAAGTCCTGGGTCCTGCTGCTAGGCAGAGGGAGGCCGAGCGGATGCGCCCACCCTATTCTCCAAGGACCAGGGCAGCGGAATGCCCAGCCGGGCTGTGTCCACTTCTCTGCCCATGGAAGCCGGGCACTGGGCCCATCCCCTTCTGGAGCCTGTGCCTTACCACAAGCAGCCACCACGTCACCAGCCAGAGTCCCCACTGGCCTCTGAGACACACCCTGGGTGCCAACCTCACCCAGCCATGGACCACAGCACCCACCAGAGGCAGAGGAGCTGGCATCAGACCTGTCCCCCCTCCTGGGTGGACCTGCTGGCCTCTGTTATCCCAGCTTGCGACATGAGGAGGCAACTGTCCATCACTGGCTTTGTCATCGCTTGATTTTTGCTCTTATGTCTGTGCATGAACATGAGTTAAATAATAGAAATTACATTAGGCATTAAATTCATAGATCTATCTACTAATGCCTATTGAATTATGGAGTGGAATTAGCCTTTTCCTTACTTGGCCTCTTCCTGCATTGCTCTAGTGTCAGCACACACCACTCCCCGAGCATGCTGGGAATATTCCCATCACATCGGGATTATCTGTGCATTCCAGGCCAACAGAATCCTGTAAAACCACCAGAGCCTGGTATTTCTCTAGAAAAGCACCCACATTTTACCTAGAGGTAAGAATAACATTTCCACAAGATATTACTCTCCTATAGTTTTAAAATAGTCTCTGTCCCTAGAACTATGTCCCTCGTCTTCTATGTTTCCGCTTTTGTTCTTGACCAGGCAGGCTAAACTTTCATCTATTTACTGGCCTTGTGACGGCTCACACTTAGAAGTGCCCCCCAGAATCCCACGTGGTCAGTGGAGGCTTTCTCAGCGGTAGCTGGATCTAAGTGTGTGATCGATTCATGGCGCAGTGCTAGGATTAAGGGCAGGCGATTACCAAATCGATCTGCTGACTAGCTGGGCACCACCCTAATCCAGCAGCTGAGATAGAATATAAAAGGGGTAGAAAGTAGCTGCTCAGGTCCTTTGCTCACTCTGCTGCCATCTGCTCGCCCTGCACACCACCCTGCCTTGGAGCCAGCCAAGTGTCAGGGACCGCTACGAACTGTGAGCTAGATAAACCCTTCGTCCCTCAGCTTGTGGGTGCTGGGTATTCTGACTCAACGACACGAGAAGTAACTAAGGCAAGTCTGTTCAAGGGGCAAGCTTCACTCGTTCATTCAGCATTTTACTTTGATTTCATGACTTTCTATTTTTACCTTCACTAATTCCTTCTTTTCTTCAGATTTAACTTGGTTCTTTTCCACTGTGTTTAGTTGTGAACTTACTTCACTAATTTTCGGTTTCACTGAAACTGTCTGAAGAAGGCTACAATTTTTTCTCTAATCATGTAATGTCCATATTGTTCAGGTTTTCATGCTCATTGTTATTGATTCCTAAGTAACTTATGGGTTCAGTTCTCATTCCTTTCACAGTCAGTTACTGCCGGCACACGCCCACATATGGTCTGCCTTCCCTGGGTTCGGTCCTTCCATCCATAGAACATGGTGGGTTGGGGCGTCTTTGTAGCTTTGTTTGTCCCTTCTTTTGGCTGTTTGGGGGTCACGTAGAGAAGTCCACTCATTGTCCAGCCAGGACCGGTCAGTCAGCACACTGATCTCTGACAGCAAAGATCATGCTGCTGAGACCCGGGTCTCTCTCCTCCTGCCCCCCTATCGCCCTTTCCCTCAGAGCATAAGAACTCAGTCGGAATTCTCCTGGGTACAAAATGCCCATGGGCACCACTGCCCCAGCGAGTACCCCTTACAATCCTGGACATATCTCTAGGCCCATCTGCTCTGCCCCCAGCTCCACGGACTCTGCTCCAGCAGCATCTCTGCCAGCCGCCCACTGCCACACACCACCTAGGAAGCTTGAGCTAAAGGAGAGGATCTCTACACTGGCTCTTGGCTTCAGGAGCTTCAGTCCATGTCTGGCTGGCAGGGAGGAGCAGGCAAGACAAAGCTGGGGCACAGCATAGCCTCCAAAGTCCCACCTCCAAGGACCTGCTTCTTCCAACCACGCCTCACCCCCTCAAGATCACCCCACTCTGAACGGTGCCATCAGACTGGCAACCAAGCCTTTAACACAAGGCTGTAGGGGACTTTTTTCTGAGATGGGGTCTCTCTATATAGTCTAGGCTGGCCTCAAACTAGTGATCCTCCTGCCCCAGCCTCCAAAGTACTGTGTGCCACCATGCCCAGCCAGCTTAGGGGCCGGGTCAGATCAAAGCATCGCTGTGACCAAGCCCTGAGCTCCCCCCAAGCTGGGAGCAGTCGTGTCCCCTATACCAGGACACACGTGCACATGCTCTGTACAGACACACACATGCACCTCGTGCTGAGGCCATCAGAGAGGACACAAAAGAGCAGCCATCCTTCGAGTTTCCCCGACCCATGTTCTGGGCTCCCTGGTGACCCCCAACCACACTGAGCCCTGGGATCTTGAGGAAAGGAGTTTTAAGGTCACCTATCTCCATCCCCATGGGTACAACTGAGGTCTCTGCCTTTATCCCCCAGAGAAAAACAGAAGTTTCCCTACCTGTCCATTCCCCAGGCCTCAGTTTCCCTGCTGTGGTAGCTGTCAAGGTGAGCCCTTCAGATGCCCTTCAAACTGGGGCTTGCTCCATGGCTGTGGCAGTGTCTGCAGCCCACCAAGGCCTCCTGTGCTCCCTGGACTCTGGAACTCCCTGCTGCGGGTAGCCTGAGGATGTTCCTGTCCCCTCCTGCCCTCTGCCTTTGTCTTCCACAGCACGTGCTCCACATCAGTGTTGGCTCATCAAGCAGCCTGAGCCAATGCACTTGCCCTTGGTTCTGTCCACAAGCCCCAGCTGCCCATCCAGGGCAGGTCCTAGGGCTTCATTTCCATACCTGTCTATGGGCACAATTCTTCCTCCATCGCCTGCACTCCATGAATTTGTTTGTTTCCCACATACAGCTGCAGTGCCACCAAAAATCCCCTATTCCTGACGGAGCCATGCTGGGCTCCCCTGAAGGGGACATGTCTGTGTCTCAGACTCATCCTGGGTGAGACATAAATGATACTCAGGCTGTTACAGCTTGGAGGAAAGACGCCCTCCACCCTCCGCACAGGAAGAAGGGTAGCTCGGGGTAGTGATCAGCATCCAGACAACAGTGTGGGTGGCCTGCAGGGACACCCCAGGGCTGTGATACCCCCGGCCCAGCCCCCATCATGCAGGTCAACTCCCCTCTGTGATCCCCAGCCACCCTTTCCAGGGACCTCAGAACCTCACTGAACCCCTGCAGCTATGCCTTGGGAAGCAGTGAGAGCACAATTCTGAGAGGTGTCGGAGGGCTGGCTCAGCACGGGCGGCACTCACGTGGGGATGAGGCGGGCAGGAAGCCAGGCATTCTGCATGAGTAACTGCAACTCTCCTGCTATGCCTGTTGTCATGGGGGATGGCAAATGACTGCCTCCCTCTCCCAAACCTCCTGCATCCTCATCTCCCTTGGGATGCTGGCAACCAGAGGAAGAGTAGATGCTCGAGCCAAAGCCTGGAGACAGGTGCTGGGAACCCAGGATGAGAGACAGAACTGGCACCCTAGGGAGCAATCACACAGGAAGGGGACCAGAGGGCAGGGTGTCTATGTCTCCTCCCAGGCCTGGACCAGGGGAGTGGAGGGCAGGGGCACCTACTTCCTGCTAGGCTGCACTGTCAGGGCAGGCTGCCTGCAGAGGGGCTCAGGCTTGGGACAGGAGTGACCCAGGGAGCTGCCTACTCCCTGGTAGCCGCCTACCCAGCTCTGCTTCTGACATACCCCATTCCCTGGAGCCCTGCCACACTCCCAGGTAGGCACCTGAGGCCGTCCTCAGCGATACCACAGGCTCCCCCCAGACTGAGCACAGCTGAGCCTCAGACCCCCGAGGCCTTAGCCACAACTCACTGTAACGTGGCCAGGTTCACCCTTGGTTGCATTGTAGGGCTTTGTGCTATTATCTTCTTTCTGTTCCTGTCACTTCTGAGTATGTTTTGTGCCCTTCGGTGGGTACGCAAGGCTGCTTCCCACAAGGACAATTCAGAAAGAACAGAGAAGCACTTCTGTTTTGGAGTCTGCAGGAAAACCGAGCTCCCTGTGCCACTTTTCTCTGGCTAGGAGCGGGCCAGGAGGTGTGGGCACTCGATCCCTTGAAGCTGGCCGTCAGCCCTGAGGACAGCTCTCCTGGCTGGCTGCCTCAAGCCTTCTCTTACTCCCCTGCCCTGCCTGTGTCCCCCGGGAGGGTCCCGTGGCCATGTGGCGTCTGGCTCCCTCCTGTGCCGGATCCTCACACTCCCCAGACCTACTGTCAAGTGCCCAGATCCCGTTCTCAGGCAAACATCGAAGGCCTGGAGACAAGCACTAGGTGGGTACAATAGCTAATTCTTCACACCCTTGGCTCCTGGGACACCAGGCCCGCAGAGGTCACCACTGCCCAGAATGACATCGTGAGCCTTGTGTGGGGACCACTGGGCCAAAGCGAGGCAGGAAGCCCTGAGCCAGCCGTGTCCCGTGGACGCTCCTCCCAGCACTGCCCACGGACCCCCGCACCACCGCGCTGCGTGGGCCTCCCAGAGCCACAACCCGCGCGGGCCGGGGCAAGGGATGAGCCTGGGACCGCGAGAAAAGGGGTGCTCGCAGTCCGACCCCTCGAACAAGCAGATCTCAGGACGTCACTCCCCGCAGGAGGGCGCTGCAGCCCTTGCTCCGGGCCCCAGAGCCCGTGACCTCCGCACAAGTGGACTCGAGCGGCCCTACTCCCCGCCAGCCTCTGCCCACCAAGGATCAGACCTGCGCCCCAGTCCGAGACGCAGCGTTGGGGACTCGCTCCGTAGGCGGCCAAGCCCAGGCACCTGGCGGGACATAAAGGGCCCCTGGGAGTAGTGGGACACTGTGGGGCCGAGCGGGAGGGGCGCAACAGGACCCAGGCTGGACGCAGGTGGCGGCTGGCGGCTTCGAGGCTGGGGACCCCGGATCCGCCCACACCTGAGCGGAGCCCCGCCCCCAGGCGCCCATTGGCCGCTCCCGCCGCCCGTCAGCAGTGGCCCCGCCCCCGAGACTCCAACCGGGACCGCGCACCCGCCGCCGTCCCCGCCGCTCGCGACCATGCGCCCGCCGCCCGCCCGCTGGCCCTGCGTGCTCGCCGCGCTCGCCTGCGCCCTGGGCGCCGCAGTGAGTGGGTGTCCCGGGTGGGGTGTGGGGTGCGAGGCGAGTCGCAGACAGGACAGCGGGCACCGGCTGCGGGCTCTCCTCTATCTCTGCGCGGGCCGACCCCCGACAGGTGGGGGAGCGGTCATGCCCGGTGTCCCCGCTTGGCGTCCCGAGTACTCAGGCAGCTCCGTGGGTGTAGAAGAGTCGCCGCGGATGGGAGGGAGGCTGGGGGTGGCGTGGACGGGGAGCGTCGGTGTGCGCGTCTAGGCTGACCCCGGCTGGGGGCGTCTTGGGTCTGGGTGCCCCAAGAGCTGGGCTGTCTGCCGCTGGGGCGTCCCCGGCTCTGGTGATAGGCCCGCTCTGCGGTGTCCGTGGCGTTTTGTGTATCTAGACCTTCTGTTCTCTCCCACTAGGAGACAGCAGAGAAGTCCTGGGGTCCGGGGCGGGTGGCAGTGGGTGGCCAGTGTGGGGTCCAGCCGGAGGGCCCAGTGTGCCCAGGAAAGAAAGCTGGGCCGAAGCCAGGGCCAACCTGCCTGGCCTTCGCCTCCCACCTCTGCTTCTCCCAGGGCTATGTGTGTCCCTGGCACCAGGGGCCCTGTGCCCACGTGTGGGTGTCTGAGACGGCTCGCCAGGGCCCGGGGCAGGCGCTGGGCCTCCTGGGAGAGCATGGAAGAGCTGGGGCCTCCAGAGCGCCGCTGTCTGCCCCAACCCAGCAGAGGCTGACCTTCCCCGTGCTCGGCCCAGAGCCATCCTGAGCTGCAGCTTGAGCAGAGCCCTGAGTGCCACTGGCTGCACGCTGGAAGTGGCTCGGCACTGCCTGGAGAGGGCAGAGATGTGGGCCTTTCTGTCCCATAGTCGCCCCTTGTGATCCTCCCCAGGGCACAAATCTGTGTCTCCACCTTGCTGGTGTCTCCCACGCTCTGGGGACAGGACACTCATTACTTGGCCTAGTGGCAGACCTTTGACCATGGGCTGAATCCCTATCCCCTGACACCTGTGAGACCCCCTGCTCCTCTGGGCTCCGACCCGAGCCTCCAGCTCTGGCTCTGAGTGCCTCTGGTCTCTCGTAAGGGATCAGGACTGAGGCTCTGGTCTTCCTCGTTTCTCATAGCGCTCTACAGGGCTGAGCCCACAGGTGAGGAGGGGCCCAGCCAGGGTGAGGAGAGGCCAGGTTGCAGCGAGGGGCCCTTGTCCCTGGCCCTTGAGTGGACATGAGGCAGTCCTGCTCCAGCCTCCCCTGGAGGGGGTCATAAAGCAGCTGCAAAGTTCAAGTTGAAGGCTCAGAGCCTTATCGCTCCTGTTTATGGCTCTGACATTAGCCTGGAAGGGGAAATCTCCAAACAGGGAAGCGAAAAAGGAAAGAACACCCAGTGTCTCTCAGGAGGAAGTGTTCCCGGGCCCTCCAGCTAGGACTTCCACCCTACGCGGGAGAGCAGGCCGGAGTCCCTCACCTCACCGAGGCGCAGCCCAGGGCGAGCAGCGCCGGCAGCCCCTCTCTGCCAAGGCTCCTGAGCCAAGGGTGCAGCAGACTTGGAGACAGCCCTCCAGAGCGGCCGCAGGGGCTACCACGTGAGGCAGTGCCAACCATAAGGCCACCGCTTTGCGGCCTGAGCCCACAAAGGGGAGCCCTCGGCTCTGCAGGATGGCAAGGGTGGCGCCTGGCACAGCAGGGCACTGGCTGTCTGCTCCTGAAGGCCCTGCCTGACCACCAGCTCCTTGCTCCTGCCCTGATGACAGCTCTGCAGAGCCACTGACCCCCCAGGCCACCCTGTTGGCCTTAGAGATATGGCTGCAACAGGTCAGGCCACCTGCTCAGGAGCAAAGCTGTGGCCCCTGGGCTGCCAGGCCCCAGCCATGCCAGAAGAGGGAGCTCTTGGGGAGGTTTCCACCTCTGTGCTGCTACACTTGAGACTTGCCTTCCCTGGAGAGTCGCAGCTGAAGACAGGAAGCCTCCTCTCCATCCTACTCCAAAGTCAGAGCCTCAGTTTCTTTACCTCATAATGGGAACTGACAACTCTTGGCCCAGGAAGCAGGAAGTGGGAGGATGGGGCTAGACTGGGGAGGGCAGCTGCACCGCCCAACCAGGCACCATCATCCGTGCCCCTGGGTGCCATCTTCACTGGAGCCCTGGGTCCCAGCACACTTCTGGGAGCACAGAAGGGTAAACATGCTGGGGCAACATCAGGTCACGCATCCCCTGAGTGCCCAGTCTGGGGGCAGGGGAAGGGAGGTGGCCAGGAGGGGCCAGGCCCAGGGAGTTGACAGGTGATGGGCCTCACACCACAGGCAGCCCCGTGGTGATGGGGCCAGAGCTACAGCACTATCACAGGCTTGAGCATGCCAGCTCCTCCAGCGCAGCGCCCGATGCAGGCCACAGTGAGGACAGGCTGATGACAAAAGGAGCCTGGAGACCTCCTCCCCGCCCCTGGCCTCCCAAAAAAGGCAGGTATTCCCTGCAGGCAGGGAAACGCAGCACGTTCCCCCTCCCACGCCTTACTCCACTTCGGAAGACAAAGGACGTTTTAATCTCCCCACCACATGTGCTGGTGCTTGGGGTTTGTTTTGCTTTGCTTTTAAAGTTTCAAACAGATAAAGCAGGTAGAAAGATAGTATCATGAACATGCAAATGCCCACTTCCTAGGTTTGACATTGGACAATTCATGTTTGCATCATTTGCTTTTTTGGCTAGAGTATGTTAAGGTCAATTATAAACATCCTGACCTTTTATGCCAAGTTATTCAAGATGTATATCTAAAACCAAAAGATGTGTGCCCACATAACTTGATACCATCGCGGAACTGACGAAAGTCCAAGATGAGTTGCCTTCCCACCTAGCATTCAGTGTCCCCAAGTCTGTGTCTGGGGGCTGCACAGTGAGCTGGCAGGGTGAGCTCTTGTGGGTCCCCCTCCATGTGGCTCTGGTAGGAGGATCCCTAGCTCTCCAGAAGTGTCCTCTTGCCCAACTCCAGATCATGTTCTTCCTGCACACCAGGTCACCAGGGAGAGGAGAAGGTCACCAGGCAGCTGTATGCGCCAAGGACACAGCCTCGTGCACCCATGCCAGTGCCGACTCTGCAGATGCCCCCATCCCAGCGTCACCCAGTCACTGTTAATGGGGTCCTGTAGACCCGCCTTCCCAGAGATGCCCAGGGATCTCTGGAGGGAGGAGGACTCAAGCTCACCACTTAGGCCAGAAGGCTTTGAGTCCCCAAAGGAACCCCTCCGAGCAGCACCTGGGCTCGGTAACAGGCTGAAGGTGTTTTCCCAGGCCCTGCTAATAATGAGAGCCCTTGGTCAGGGCTGCTGGGGCTCTGGGAAATCCTGCCCCAGGACAGGACAGAACTTTGACCCTACAGCTCCCGATCGTCCTCACTGCACACACACGTGCATGCACACCCCAGTTCCCACCCGCTTCCACACACAGCTCACACTGCCCCCCATAAAGGATGTGGTTTGCCAAATCTGGGTTTGCACCAAGCAGAGTCTTTAGGCTGCAGGCAAAGGGATGCAAAATTCAGGAAAAGGGAGAGAAACCAGATGCCAGGGGTGAGGGAACGAAGAGACCTGGAGCTCTGTGCTGGTGGACACCCGCCCAGTGGGTAGGACTTCTAGCCTGCCGGGGTGTGCATATAGGGCGTGAGGCTCAGGGGCCCGGCTGGGGCCCTGGCAATGCTGCTCACCCGTGGAGGCAGCCTCTCCTGCCAGCTGTGTCCTCTACGTGTACCTTTCAGCGTAGTCCTAGTAGCACGTGCTGCTGCACTGCTCCCATTTTACAGATGAAGTTATGGGTGCTGCCTGAAGTCCCCAGTGGGAAGCGACATTCTCAATCTGGACACAAATGGGCTTAGGCGAGCGCCGCCTTACTGAGAAGCACTTCTTCCAGAGGGCTGTGGCGAGCACACGCTGCCCTGTAACCTCAGAGACAGCGTTTAGTGCACCGATCTGAGTGATGGCTCTGAATTGTCAGGACTGCTTGGGGCTGTGGCCCCGGCCCAGATCTAGTCATGGTGCTTCTGTTTGCTGCCCCAGCGGGATCCTCATGCCCTTTCACCTCAGGAAGGTGAGGCTTTTCTCAGCTTCTTTGCGTGCCATCCGTGAAGCAGGGAGCTGCCTCTCCTCCTGGATTCTGTGATCTGCCTCACCTTCCGGCCCTCCTGGCCCCCTCACATCCTGCCCCTTTCTCCTCTCATCCCTTTGTGCCTCCCCCTTGCCTCGGACACCACACACATGGCTTGTGCTCACACGCTGGCTCTCTGCAGCCTTGGCTTCCCCAGCGCTCTGTTGCCCTGGATTTCAGGAGGGGAGACCTAAACAGATGTTGGAGGTAGGGGACAGATGACGGTGCTCTGAGCATCCAGCCCTGCTCCCCTCGCGGAGCCTCCAGGCTAGTCCCAGGCAGAGAAATGGGGCCCTCTCCTTGGACAGCTCAGGAGCACAAACCGTTCCTGAGCCTCCAGGGCTGGGAAGTCTGCAGACAGAAAGTTCTTTCTGTGGTGTCCCCAGACTTCTGCTCCCCAGAGGGACTCATGGTCCCCTGGGTCACACCACCTGCCCCATGGGGGAGTCTTTACTAAGTGTGCATCTCCCATCCTGCCTCAGATGTTGCCCACCCCAGCCCAGGAGCTGAAGCACTCTCTGAAAGTAGCATTTGAGGCCTTGCCAACACCACGCTGCCCGCATCTCCAGAAGACTTCAAGTGCAGTGCGAACACGAGTGCTTCGCGAGTGTACACACACCACTCCCGCTTTCCACTTCTCTGACCCCAGCACCCTCCACCACCTTCCACTTCCTTCCTTCTGCATGAATCTTACCCTCCAGCCACATCCCACCCCACGCTCTTTTCTGGGATTGGTAGACTTGGCCGTCTTTGGCCAGGGAATTTTCCAGTGCTCCCTGTGTGCCGGAGTCCAGAGGGATAATGAGGATGTTTAGAAAAGGGAAGTAAGTGGGAGAGGAAGTCCAAAGTCTGCCTGGATTCCTCCGTGATAAGGGCTAGAGGGAGCTGCCCTGGGCCTGGCCCTCAGAGGACAACGATTGACCAGATGGCCCGAGGCAAGACTGTGCACAAGCGCTGATGCTATCCAGACCAGGGGTCAGAGTCTTGGGCCCATCTGGGAATATGTGCAGGTCCTCCTGTGGGCCTCCATCTCCTCTACCCCTCTCCAGATGGGACCGGTCATGGGGCTAAGTTGTGGCACACAGGGCTCCTCTAGACCACCCCTCACTCGATGCAGAAACCCCCTAGCCTCTTGGGTCACCCCGGGGGCTCCTGTGCACAGCCGTTGTCCTCTCCCAGCTGCCTTGCAGGAAGGGCTCTGTGGCTGCACCACTGGAGGAGTAGAGTTGGCTGGAGAAGTTGATCCCGTCCTTCCGCCCTCAGAGAGTAGCAGGCAGGAGCTGCTGGGAACCCTAGGTCCCACAGCGACTGGAAAAGAACTATCTCTCAGGAGAGTGCGTGGCTATAGCCCAGGCTTCAGGGGCCCAGGAAGGAAAGGCATCTGTTGTCCACACACACAAGGCTGGACACTTTGGGTTACAAGGACAGAATACTTGACTTGCTCAAGCCCTGAATAAAGACACTGGCTCATGCTATGGGACAATGCCCATGACAGGCACAGCTGCGGCAAGGGCCTGGTTTTTCTCCTTCCTGCCATTAGTTAGGTGGTCTTTGTTATCATGTTCCACTTGGCGACAAGATGGCAGTAGAAGCTCCATCCTTTGAAGGCTCCAGTTGGTGGGAAGAGCAGGCTCTTGCTGACAGTCCAATCCCAAGTCCCAGGAGCAAGCCTTCAGATCTGTGCAGCCTGACTCCAGCCAGGTGCCAAGCAGTGTGGCGAGGAGAGCTCAGACATGGGCCTCCATCACAAGTCAGTCCCCTGGTAGAGAGCTTTGGAGACCCCAGGGTCAGCGGCAGGGGAGGAAGTTGCTTCCTGGACATGTAGAGATGGGGGTATGGCACCCAAAAGAGGAAAGAATGGCAGGAAATGGAACAAACAGATACCCACTACCTCCATCCTGTTTTCCTGTTGCCCTGGGCAGGAGGGGAGCAGGGACGGGAGCATCAGGAGAGTGAGAAGGGGCCAGAGGTGGGAAGTCGTCTGTGGCTGGTAGGTGGCAGGGCTGGGAGGGCACTTGCAGGAGACATGCGCTTCAAGACAAGCGAGGGAGTGCTAGGACATGACACAAGCCAGGTGGCCAGGGCCCAGGTTCCTCTCTCCCAGGCCCCCTCTGGGATCCACCTGGTCACCCTGTTCCCACAGCTGAGGATGAACCAGCACAGATCCTGTCTACTGCAGCCTTGTGAGCACTTCCTTATGGGAAAG
This sequence comes from Tympanoctomys barrerae, assembly GCA_002564285.1. Taxonomy (NCBI): domain Eukaryota; kingdom Metazoa; phylum Chordata; class Mammalia; order Rodentia; family Octodontidae; genus Tympanoctomys; species Tympanoctomys barrerae. The sequence goes on from NDGN011223407.1 coordinate 13,045, forward strand.
AGAACACTCAGGTGCCACCTTCCCTTTAAGGCCCGTATCTTTTCCTTCAGTAGTTACCCGAGTAATTGTCCTGCTCCGTGATAGGCCATGTGGCTTCCACTATGCCAAGCCTGATAGGACTTCCCAGCTCCTGACTTTACTGTAGTGGCCCGGCAGAGGTAACAGTCCAAGGCACAATCCCTGTGTTCCTGTGGCTTCTGGACCAGCGGTGAGCAGTTAGTGGGAGTTGCGTGCTGCGAGACTCTGGAAGGCATCCTAGATGAAGAGGCCTTCTGCGGGCCTGGCCAAGCCAGCCATAGTGCGAGCTCCGTGGGGTGAAGTTGGACTCTGGGTGACCCGAGAGGCAGTGAGCTCCACTTCAGCAGGGAGGAGGGAGTTGGGGTGGAGGAATCTCGGCTGGGCGGCTCGCTAGGCAGCTGCTCGCCTCAGTTTGGAGCTGTCTGCCTCAACAGCGATGCAGAGCTCTCTGCTGCCCGTGGTGGACACTCAGAGCAGCCATCAAGGTGCTATGTATTCTGGTGCCTGCAGACCCCTGTCAGTAAAAGAAGAAAATGAAAGGGAACCCCGACTTACGCTTCTCCCCTGGCCCGCTTCAAGAGGCATTCATCTCAGCAGTGGAGGTAGATGAGGCCCGTTTTTCCTACAAAGAAACTGAGACCCAGGGAGACAAGGTCCTTGTTCTAAGATGGAGAGATTTGAGGAGACCCTGAGAACCTCCGGCTCTGGAAAGGTCTTGCTGGGTTCTGACTTCAGCCCTGGTGGGGACTGTACTGTCCTCTGCCCCAGGTACAGATGAGGAAAACTATGCATCTTTTTGCTGCTTCCCCGTGGTCCGAAAGTCAGGCAGCACAGCCCCGGCCCACACTGCCCGCCGCTTCCCACCGAGCTCCCAAGGCCTGGTTGTCTGCTTTCTCTAAGCAACATCACCTCCACACTTGTCTTCCCACTGCCTCGTGTCCTGTCACGTGCTGTGCCCTCAACAGGCCAGGGCAGGGCAGGGAGGATGCTGGGGCTGTTCCAACCTTCTTTCCCCCTTTTGAAGGCGGAGAGGGCCTGGTGATCTTGAGCCTTCCTAGAGGGACCCATCACTTCCTCGAGCCTCCTGACCCTGGCTTGAGTTGTTGGGAAAACAGGACCTAGAAGGTGAAATCTGGCCTAGAAGGGCTTGGGTCCCTACTCCATTTGGGGGATCAAATGGCTGACACTGGCTCCTCCTGGGGTGGGGACATGCAGCGGACTCCTGGACTCTACCCAAGCCCAGCTGAGGGGCTGCAGGCCAGGATCCGGCTCCCTGTAATGCGGTAGCACTAGCTGGTGCACATGTTCCGGGAGACGGAGGCAAGGTCAGGGAACTCGAGCCAGCGGGCAGCTCAGGGCTCGCACCTTTGCACCACTGTGCAGTGTCAGCCACACACAGCCGCAGCTACGACAGCAGCAGCCCTGAGGGGAAGCCACCAGGAAGCATAACAGTGCTCTCCAGGCACACTAGCTCGGGAGCTGTGCACCACTGGGGGGCTGGGTCCAGGTCCAGGCCAGGGCCAGCCCTAGGCACATGAAGTTTGGGCTGGGTTGGGTTGCGTTGGACAGGTTGCAGTCTGGAGCGCGAGCTGGGGCTCAGTCTGTGGAGGGTTGAGGTCATGTTTGGGATCCAGTGGCTTTGGGAGGCCTGCAGTTGAGTTGCCGTGAGGTTTGGTCTGAAAGTTGGGTCTCCCAGCACAGGAGCAGCTTCCCCTTGAGCTGACCGGGCCCCTCCATCCCCTCTGTCCCCAGAGCGGCTGGGAAACCGAGCTGCAACGCGAATGCGACTACCTGCAGCAGATTGAGAGGCAGCAGGAGGAGTGTCTACAGGAGACCCCGGTGGACAATGAGACTGAGGCCGCAGGTTAGAGCCATGGAGAAGGAGCTCAGGTCCCAGGTCCCAGGCCCCTGCCTCCCTGCTGAGCAGATGGGATGCACGAGGCTGACTGCACCCAGAGCTGCTGGCTGGTGAGAGCGGTTGGGAGCAGACAGGAGGCTCTAGCCCTCCGTGTTACACACACGCTTGTGTACATGTACACGCACACAGCCCACAGCTGGGGCCCGGCCAGCAGCTGGCAGGACATGGAATGGCTCTATCAAGCCCCAGATGCTTTGGGAAAAGCGGGGATGCTGCTACCTGCGACATGAGCCTGAGTTGTGACATAGTGGGAGGTTGGCCCTGGGACAGGCAGGTCCCAGGCTGGGAATGAAGGGGACGAGGAGCCATCGTGGCTGTGCAGAGCAAGAAGGGACACTCGACAGGTCTGGGAGGGACCAGGCTTGCCCACGCTCCCTAGGTCCTGTCCCTGCAGGGACGCCCAGGCCGCACACGGCCCCTCAGCCGCTGATGCACCCAGCTCCCCCCAAGCCAGGCAGCAGGAAGAGGGTGCCCCATTGCCCAGGCTATCACCACAGGAGGCAGCACCCTCCTCTGGGTCAGGCAGCCAGCTCAAGTCAGGTTAGGAAGGGTGAGGGCACCGAGTCAGAGGTTGGAGGTGGGAAGGGAGCCTCCCTGCCCTGGCCAGCTCCCCAAGGCAGGTGACAGGTTAATAACCTCTTTCCGAAGCAGCACACACCCTTTACATCGGTGGCTTCCAGCTTCCTGCCACCTCTCTGGGGCCACAGAGCCGCACCCTGCCTGCATCCTTCTTCTCGGCCCTCTCCTTCCCATGCCCTTCAGTGAGTGTGTGTGGCCTCACCCATGGGTGCCTATGCAGGGCGGCTCATCTCTGGGGCTGAGACCGAGGTCTGGGACAGGAGCAGGCCAGGCCAGGGCGCAGATCCCAGGCTCCCACGGCAGCTCCTGCCGGCCCCAGGCCAGGCCACCTTGTGATCCCGATGAGGTCACTCCTGGCACTTGTGCCTGTTGAGTGCCAACACCCTGCACTCAGCAGCAGCCTGGGCCTGGAAGAGGCAGCGTGGGTCCACAGGCCAACAGGACCTGTGAGGCCTGGCGCGGCCCGATGTGGGTACTCTGGGCTGTATCCCTTGGGGCTGTGTCTGTCCCTGGGTCTAGCTCGGAGCTGGGGGTGCATGTCCATATCAGGACCTTTCGGTGTCCCTGTCAGTGCCCATGAGTGTCTTGGTCAGGAAGACAAGGCAGCAGGACACGTGTGCCGGAGGACGGGCGTCCTCGGGTGTGAGCACTTCTGAAACACCAGACAGATGCCTTGGTCACCCAGGCTCCTGTGCCCCCCTGTGGGCCTACACAGGGCCACTCTGGGTACAAGCACTTTCCTGGCTGCCCTGGGTCTGTGGTGGCTCATTTGGCCCAGCCACCTACCCCACTTGCTGACCCAAACCAAGCCTGGCCCAGCCTGCTATGTGGCCATTCTTCCCCGAAGGCCAGGCCACCTTCATCTGTCCCCACAGAGGGACAGACACCCAGCCCCTATCTCTCCTGGCCTGCATAGGCCTCCAGAGAGTCAGAGCCCAGGCCGGGAGGGTGCTGCATACGAGGAGTGTGCATGTGGGGTGTGCACAGTGCCACTGAGAGGCATATACAGAGCCTGGAGGCAGCAGATACCCTGAGAGACTCCTCAGCGACCTTCCCACCTGCGAGCGCGGGGAATAGGCTGCACCCCTCAGCGGCAGTGTGACCTCGGCTGGTCCCCACCACAGGTCTCAGCTTCACATCAGAAATGGAAGGGTTAAACAGCTGCTCACTTAACAAAGCTGGGCGCATCCCAAGGCCGCAGAAGAGTTTGTGTTCATAACTCACAAGGGCCCAGACCGCAGCCCCTGGCTTTGATGCAGGAAGATCTGATGAGGGGCCCATGACGCCCGGAGGGGCTGCCCCAGAACAGAGGAGGGACAAAGCGAGGCCCCTAAGGGCCCCAGGACACAGGTGCAGTCCTCGGCTTCCAGCTGCAGGTGCCACCTGCAGCTGCCCACCTGCCTGCCTCCACCTGCACTGCCCCTCTAGCCCCCCTGCCCCAAGGCACTTCCCCAAGGGGGGTGGCCCTCTACTACTCTTCCCAGGCCCCCTGCTTGGGAACTTGTGAACCTTCGGACCTGGGCTGGGCTGGGCTTGGCCCAGCTGGCGTTGACTTTGGCTCCGGGGTTGGGTTTCCTGAGCAAATCTATGGGCCTGGGCTGCAGAGGAACAATTAAGCCTCCCTGGGGAGGGGGTCTGGAGTAGTCCTGTCCCTCAGAGGCACCATGCATCTGCCCAGCATTGGTCAGCCTCTGCTTGGCAAAGCAAACCTGTGAGGACACCCTGAGCCCTTCCCTACGGCCCCACAATGCCCAGCTCCGTGGAGGGGGTCACCGCCCGGACCCCCATCACCACTCACAGCCTCACTGAGCTGTGGGTTTTCAAAGGCTCACAAGAACTAGATTGTACCCCAATCTACTCATCGTCCCTAACATCTCCTTTTATAACAAGCATTTTCTACTGCTGCCTGTCCTGTTGTAAAGTGAAACTCAGAACCCACACATATAGCCCTTTTTTAAAATGCTGGCAGTCCCTAGCAGGCCGTCTCAGGACAGGTCTTGTTTTTGGATGTGGAATGGCAGCCTCATCTGTGCTGCAGAGTGGGGTCTGTCTGATTTTGTTGAAAAGTTAAAAGCCA
>NDGN011223517.1:0-11026 GCA_002564285.1 Tympanoctomys barrerae
GGGGACATGGCTCAGTGGAATAAGCGCTTCCCTGGCAAGTGCGAGGGCCTGAGTTCAATCCCCCCTCTTCAGCAAAACAAACAAAAAACCCCTACGATTAATGAGGCTGCTACCGAGGCTGAGGATCGCACTGTCATCCTCCCAGGATGTGGCACAGTGGCACAGTGCCACCCGCAGCCCTGCCAGCTCTTCAGCACTTTCAGAGGAAAACGGAAGCGCCCTCATCTTTGCTCCTCATTGGAGATCTGGAGCGCAAGTGCTTTCGCCTTTGCTCCTGGGCGCAGTCTGCCCACGAGGTGCAGAATGCTCGGGGTGGTGGAGGGAGCGCCTGCTGCTGCCTGCGGGTCCCATGGCGGTCTTCTCACCAGAAGTGGATGAGGGCCAGGGGCTGTGCAGGGCCAGGCGGACACCACTGACGGCGGTGAGTGACCCACCTGGCACTTGCCTTCCCGCGTAGGGCTCCTGTGCAGAGTTTATAGTCAGTAACGCGGGGGCACAAAGGAAAGCGGGGCCTCCACAGCACCCAGGAAGGACAGGATTCTGCCCTGGGTCAGACTCTAGTCCCCGGAGCATGGGCAGAAACCCTGCAGAGATCCGTGTGCACAGAGGCACCTGCATTTCTCTCCCAGATGATCAGGGCCAAGAGGAGGTGGGGGGGATGGTGGCGGATCCCAGGCTCCCCGTGCCCGGCTCCCCGCTTATCTCTGACTCCCATCTGGTCCCTGGTCATGTTAACGGGAGACTGAAGTTGCATGGTCATGACACCATGGATCTGGAAGTGGCCTATGCCTTAGAAGCCCTCTGTCCGCTTTGATTGCAGTATTTTTCTTTAAGAGAAAAGAAGCCCACAGAACATTCAGGAAGGAGGCTCACACGCACCCAGAGACCGTGCAACCAGCGTGCTCGTGCAGAGCACGCGGAATAACTGTAGAGTGGCGCTTGTAATCCCACCGCCTGGCACGTTTGCAGCCTTGCGTGCATTCCAGGACCGAGCAGAGGACGTTCAGTGAATGCTGAGTGGACCGTCCACAAGCTGAGGCAGGTGTGCCCCTGAGCCCCGACGACTTGCGCCTGTGGCCAGGAGCCGCATTTCCTGCTGGGCGGAGGCCGTCCTCGGGTCCCTCCGGTTCGCCTCGGTCATTTCAGGGAGACAGCTTTGGGGCCCTTGGTTCTCTGTCGTCTTTCTGACTTTACTTCCTTCAAACCCAGCACCTTTCTCTCCTCTGGATTTCTTTCTTTCCAGGATTTCTGCTGCCTTGAAGTGTGTGTGTGTGTGTGTGTGTGTGTTTTCAGAACCAGGGACTGAACTCAGACCCTTGTGCTTGCCATGCAAGCACTTACTCTACAGAGCCATCTCCCAGGCCCTCTTCAAGTGGGTTTTGATTTTTAACTTTTCCCCTTTTAGTTTGAATCTGAAGCATGTGAGGCCTGCCAAGGCCCCTTGCAGCCACCCCGCGCCCCCAAGACTGCCCACTTCCTGTTTGCAGACCTGCGCGGGGTTGGCAGTCCTGACTGGGGGCTGCTCTCCTGTGTCCTGGCGCCGGGCCTGGGGAGAGACTCAGACCCGTGATCGTGGCCACACCCGGAGCCCCTGAGACAGAAGCAGGTGTCGGGGTTTTCCTCCGTGGTGCTTCCTCTGTGCTCTACGCCTGTTGAGAAGGACTAGTCCTGCGGTTCGAATCCAGCCTCGGCAGCTGTGTGCCGAAGAGGCAGCCCGGGGCTCTCCATCTGCAGGCCCGGCGGTGGCAAGGTCCTCCAGCCGGGCCTGCGCGACCTCCCGCTGGCTGTGGTCAGTAGTGGCTGCGCTGAGGCCGCGGTCAGAGCGCCTCCCAGCCACCCAGCGCCGCTGCCAGAACTCACTGGGTCACTTTGGGAGGGAATGGATTTTTCCTCTTTTATTCGTTTGTTTTTGACAGCCCTGGGCATGGAACCTAGAGCACACTCGGTTGTGTCTCCTGCCCTGTGAAGTTCTTAATGTAATTAAATTATTTAATATATTTCTTTGATATTCTGGAAACTGAGCCCAGAACCTGAACGTGGACCTCCATCCTAAAAGCCTTTTTCATTATTATTATTATCTTGAAATAAATTATCATTGGCCAGGCTGGGCGGAATTTGAGACCCTTCCTCAGCCTAGGTGACAGGCTGCACCACGCTGCCTGGCTTCTCCCACTACTTAATTAAATTAATTAATTTATTTTGATTATTAGTACAGGTAATTACACAACATAGGGTATATGCATATTTTCTCCTTTTGATTGGTTTAGAAAACAACTCTATAAAACAATTGGCATCTATGTGTGGTTGGACCAAAACACAGGAATTAATAAATCTACCAATAACTGCCCGGGGGAGGAGGGTGGAGGGCAAGTTCTGTGACAGGAAAGAAGCTTCGCAGCATGGCAGACTCAGGGAGGCGGGAGCAGAGGCGGGTCCAGCAGTGGTCAGTGAGAAGATTAAATAACGGACCACTGAGTGGGAAGCTTCTTTCTTAGCTTCTCTGACAGTCATCCGTTGTCCCGAGTAGGCTCTCACGGGGTCCTGCTGCATTTGTTACACGTGCAGGAATAGTGCGCAGCTGTCATCTGTGTGTATTATATGCAGCTCTCATCCGCTGAGAAGTGGTGTGTTCCCATGATTTCAACTGTAAACAATTGCAAACCTTGTTACTTATTTCAACTAAGACAATTTCAGCAGAAAAAAGTAACAACCCTGACAAAGGCTCGCGGCAGAGGGGCCTAGCCAGGACCAGGAAGGAAACCGGGCATGAGGCCTCCTCGCTCCCACCCGCATCTCCAGGCAGGGAGCACAGGACCTCCTTTCCGGGCTGTGATCCCAGATGCACCACGGCGTCCCTCTCCCTTCCGTTGACCTAAGGCGTCAGCGTTTGTCTGCAGTCTTTTCAGCACTTGGAAGAGCCTGAGCCTGAAGCCCAGGCCCAGCACAGGGGCGGGCACTATGCCTCCTGCCGCAGAGAATGCAGGGAGAGCATGATGGGTGTCTTGGTAGCTGTGCTCTGCACAGGAACAAAACACGAATAGGAGGGAGCAGAGGGCCACTGGCCTCTTGGCTGTCCAGCCATGACAGGAACAGCATGGAGAGAGCTTTGGGGCCAAAAGGGGCTCATCCCACTGCAGCCAGGAAGCAGAGGAACAGGGTGGAGCCAGGACAGGAACACGTTCTTTCTGGCCACAGCCCGGGGACGCCTCCAGTCAGGCCCTGCCTCCTGCAGCAGGAGGGCTCTGACCTCACAGCGTGTTAACCCACCGAGGAGCAGAGCACCACGTGGCCTGGCCACCTTCCAGGGCCCTTCCTTGGAACGCGCGAGCCTTCGGGTGTCTTCTCGGGCTGCACCGTAGCACTGCGGGCAGCGGTACTTAGTTCTCATGGTCCAGAAGTAGAGCAGTGGGCCAGATGCAGAGAGGAGAGGGCGAGTGACAGATACAGAGCCCGAGGCCACCCCTCCATGGCCAGGTGACCTCCCCCAGAAGCTGCTGTGCACCCTCAATGGACCCGACAGCCAGCGTCACCATCACACCCAGCTCGGAAGGCGGCCCGGTCAGAGTTCCGAGGGCCCGGCTCTCCCTGCGGGAGCTGGAGCCCAGACTTAGGTCAGGCCAACTTCTACAGTCAGGCTGGTGGGACTGGAATCCAGGCTCCCAGCAGGCCTCTGCTCTTGGCCGGGAGACGGCCTGGAGTCTCCAAGGCACACCCACTACGCGGGCTATGGCCTCTCTGCTTCACACAGTGCCTTCTGGGTCCTCACGGGAACCCGGAGCAGCAGCCACTGTTTTTGTCCCTGGTTTACAGAAGAGAAAACTCAGCTACAGTGTGGTTAAACAAAGTCTATCCAGGGTGGCATGGCCACTAGTGGACAGTAGTGGACTAGTAAGCTACTAGTGGACAGAAAGTTGTAATCCTGGCTGCCTGGCTCTGCGGTCTGAGTGGCACCACCATGCCGTCCTCTAACTCCTGAAGGCCTTTTTGAAGCTCACACTCTCTGTGGTTATCCTCTTGAAAATACAAGTGTACAGGGCCAGGGAGATGGCTCAGTAGAACAAGTGCTTGCCTGGCAAGCGCAAAGGCCTGAGTTCAATCTCTGATTCTATCAAAAAAACCAAAAAAAAAACAAAAACAAAAACAAAAGACAAACAAATGTGTTGAAAGGAAATTGCATGTAATAGTCAAAGATGGAAGAACTTTATACACACACACGGGCATGCACACATGCACCACGTGAGCAATAATCACCATAACTGCTACTCCTAGCACTAAAAAAACGTGGATTTTCAAGGCATTTAGAACTTTTCCTTACTGTGGTCAAAACGAGAATGCTATCAGCACCACTGTTGAATGGGGAGAGGCCCTTGACGAAAAGCGAAGCTTGCCCTGCTCTCCCGAAGGCCGGTTCGGAGGCACAGATCCCGCTTCCGGTGCGTCTTCCTTTCGGCAGTGAGAGCACTTCCAAGGAGCCCTCCCCCTTGGAGCCCTCAGTGCACCGTGTGGCTGTGCCGTCGGCGCAGGGTGCCGAGCGTCGCTGGGTCTTGTCCATCTCACCTGAAGGAAACTTTACCCCGTCGAACTGCAGCCTTCCGTCTCCTCCTTCTCAGCGCACTGCACTTTCTGACTGTCACTGTTTTGGGTGGGAGTTCTCTTAGCTTTCACGGCTCACTTGTGCTTTGCATGGAGGTTGGTACAGAGCGCACTGTGCTCACGTGGATGGGACATCTGTGTAGAGGCTCACCACAGCTTGGTGTCACGCGTTCCCTGTGCCCTGGTCGCGTCATCTTTCCACTGCCTCAGCTTCTTTGTGCAGCAGAGCTTGAGAAGTCTGTCACTCTCTCTGGCAATTCTGACATAGTCACACGAGGTCCTGGTGACCCCCCTCCTCTGTGGCGGTCTGATGCGTCTTTCTGGCTGCCAAATGTCCGTGATGTTTTCCTGAAGTCTGAAGATCCATCCCCTGAACTCTGGGACCTCAGACCCCAGCAGCCTCGGAGGCCACTGTCGCTGTCTCGTGGCATCTGCCCTATGGGGTCTCAGCCCTGGCCAACGCCTCCCAAGCAGGCTACCTTCCTTGACGTCTGGGGCGTGGCTGTGCCTCGGGAGGACGGACGGTACGAAGGTGGGTGGTATCCCAGGAGCCTTTGTTAGACACTGTGGCTAACTTGGCAGCAGGAGCATGCACCTTGGCAGGGGCTCCTACCCCAGGTCACAGCTCCGGGTCACACGCAAGGAGCAAGCCAGCCCTGTCTCAGCAGTCAGCCTGCTTTTCCCAGTGGGGAACCGGCAGTGTCTCCCTTCTGCCTTCTGTTCCCTGTCCACCTGTGTAGACATCTTCCAGAACAGGTCGTCATTACAGACACCAGGCAGAGCATAGAGCACCGCTGTCAGCCAGCAGGGATGTGCTGGAAAAACCCAGACACCCACATGAGCCCTGAGTGTAGCGTCCTTTGGGGGAAAGGTTCACATGTTGAGGATTAAACCTCCCCTTCCTTAGCCAGTGGAAGCTAGAAATCAGGAACTGCATCCTTCTCTGTGACCCCGTCAGCATGAGGACCTGCCATCTACTTTTGGCCGGTTAGAGCTGTAGGTGAGATGACAGCATTTAGCAAACTTTCTTGCTGTATTTTAAGAAGGGAGCGAGAACTGTGGGCTGGAAAACCACGAGAGCAGGCAAGCCCAGCATGCCGAAGTAGTCACGGCGCATCCAGGGGCCGGGCGCGGTCCTAGCTGCTTCCAGTTGGTGTTTAGGCCTCCTCCGCTGCAAGCTACGGACTTCGCGCTGATCTTGCCGTGCAGACCTCGAGCTGATCGGCTCCCTCGGCTGTTTTTGGTGGGTGAGACCTGTATTTCTGCATTTTCCGTTCACTTTAATTGATAAGCAGTTGTACATATTTATGGCACAGTGTGATGCTTGAGACGCGTGGTCCCGCCAGCTGGTCAGCTCGGTCATGAGCTCACCCCTTCATCAACTTTTTGTGGAAAGAAGATTGGAAACCTATCTCTGAGTAGGTGGGGACGGCATAGAGCGCTACAGTGTTGTCAGCTGTGGTCACCTGCAGCGCCACTGAGGCCGTGCTCCCTGCAACGCGCTGGAACCAGGACCTTCGATCCACGCCGCCCTCTCCATCCCTCTCCCTGCCCCTCTGGTCTGTAGCACCTCCTTACTCTGGTTTTCATTTCTCCTGGTGGCTTTTTCAGCACGGGGGATTGAGCCGAGGGCCTTGCACAGGCTAGGCATGTGCTCTGCCATGGAGTTCTGTCCCCAACCCTTTTTACTTTAGCTTTTGAAACAAGGTCTCACTAATTTGCCTACAGTGGCCCCAAGCTTGCAGTTCTTCTGCCTCTACCTTCCAGGAAGGTGGATTAGAGGAAAGACTCCGCTCCTGACCTAGCCCCATCAGATCCACGTGTGTGGGGTCCACCCGGAGGGGGTCACACAGGCTCTGTCTCACTGTGCCTGGCTTGTCACCTCACATGATGGTATGAGTTCTACCCGTGTTGTTGTGGAGGATGCATTTGCCCTCATTTGTGAAGGCTGTATAATATTCCACCATATATAACATATATATATGACAATTGTATGTCCTTTATATAATGGCAGTTCTTTATGTCATTCACCCATTGACAGGTGTGTAGACTGCCCACAGCCTGGCCACTAGGCCAGTAACTGCATGTCCCCGATGAATGGAGATGCTGACCAGGTTTAGTGTACATTCCTATGCTGTTAGTCATTTCCATTGCTGAGTTGGGCTGTTTTCCTACTTGTGAGTCATTTACGTTTCTTTTGTGTTTCACGTAGTGTTCTTTGATCAGATTGGGATTTGCGCTGGGTGGTCGCAGTCCCCTTCTCCCTGTTCTCTGTTGCTTCTCTGGCTGGGAGGGAGCTCTGCAGTGCGTGAGCAGTGCAGTCCATTTCTCTCCTTTTGCTTTAGCAAGTTTGTTCAAGGAAGGGGAAGATTAATGCGCTGAAAACTGTAGCACACCGGAGATGGCGATCGGAGAAGACAAATGGGAAGATGGACAGTCGAGAGGACAGCTACTCTTTGCAGTTTCCCTGCTACTCAGAGAAACCTATGAATGCAGCGAGGCCTTCCCCAGAATCCCAATGGCCTTGTACACATGGGCTTGCAGCTTCGGAGGCTTTAGTTCAGTCGGTGGATCCAGGGCAGACGTGTGGTGTAGCAGGGGCTCTGGCAGAGGGAGAGAGCGGCTCGGGTCCAGGCAGCAAGGAATCGGAGTCAGGGGAGAAGCCAGACCTTCGGGCCCTGCCTGAGCGACCGCCTCCTCCACCAGACCCTCCTGCCCGCAGCAGGGCAGCCCTGGGCCTCCATCCGGCCACCTTCCATGTCCATCCTGGAGGCATGGGCTCCAGGGCACTGGATATAAGCAGGGCGGGCTTCGGGCACAGCTGGCTTCCTGCTCTCAATGGAGAATGCTTGCCTCATGAACGACCTGATGTCCCACACACAGAGTCGAAGGGTGAAGCTCTCCATGGGGCGCGCACGGTGTTGCGTGTCAGGGCCCACTGCTCCGGAACGCAGGCCTGCGGGGCAGGAAAGCCAGCCCACGCCAGGGCCAGGCGAGCTGCCGACCCCCCTGCACTGCTCTCTGACCTCGAATCACAGCAGCCCCTCTCCTCCTTTTGTAGGAATTAACGGCATGTGCTGACTTCTCTCTTGTGCTCTGGGGAAGTGTACCAGGGGTCTAGACTTACCTGGAGTCCCTAGAAAAGATGAGGTCCCATGCTGGGAACATCCCCTTGTCCCTTTGGGAAATGCACTGGGTTCATGTTGCTTTCCCACCATCTGCCCCTGGAACCCCGCGTGGCGACTGGCCCCTGGCACCTCTTGTTATAGGACCTGCACAGCGTGGGCCCCACTCCTGAAGGCCTGTGTCCCCAAGGACACGTCTTCTTGACAGAGCCCCTGACCCTGCTGTCTCTCTCCTTGCGCTTCCTAGATGTCTCTGGGCTCACAGGCTGACTTGCAGAGGAAGAAGCGGCGGGCACCAGCACCTCCTCCAGCGCCACAGCCACCACCGCCCAGCCCCCTGGTCCCCAGCCGCAGAGAGGACAAGGAGGAGAACCGGAAGAGCACTGTGGGTGAGTGCTCACGCTCATGCCGCATGCCTGGTGCCTCTGCACGGAACGCTAGCCAGCACCGCACTAACACTGCCCTCAGCTAGCACCGCACCAGCGCTGCCTCGGAGTGGCTGTGCCGAGCAGGGGCTGTAAGGTCCCATGCTGTCTCACCAGCAGTGTCGCACGGGCGTCCTGTGGGCTTGGAGCCGGCTGGTAGCACTGGTACAGGGAAGCTGAGACGGATGGAGGATGAATGTGTGGCCGTCTGACGTGTGTGTCTCTGATGAGAGAAGGACCGATTCCTAAGGTGACATTCCAGGAGGCAGTTTGAAAGGCAGCTGGCATTTGAAAAGCATCTCAGGCCCCTGGTGGCTTGTGCCGGTTGAGCATCCATAATCTGGAAGGTCTGGGACCTGCTGGGCACCACCGTGATGCCGCCAGTGGAAAACCCCATGCGTGAAACTGCGCTTCGCGCACAGCAGTGTCAGCCCGGTGCAGGAGCAGCCCGCAGGGTCTAGGGGTGTGAAGCCTATGCAGGTCTGCACCGAGGCCGGGGCGCCATCCCCAAGGCAGCATGGGATGTGCACACAGATTCCAGACCGTGGCGTGTGGGTCCATAGGACAGAGAAGCAGCAGCCGTCAGCTTGTACAGGCTGTGAGCCGAGAGACTCACCGTTCACCTCAGAGGGCTGGTCAGAGGGCCTTCGGGAGGAAGTCTCAGCCCCAGCCTCTGGGCACCCATGCGTGCCCGGGCCTGCAGCCAGCAGGCTCCCAGACCCCGGGGCGGAGTTCCGCGAGTGTGCAGTGCCTCCGAGGCGCAGGCAGCCTGGTTTGGTGGCAGGTAAGAGCCGATTTGGTGTAGGTGTTGGTATGGCTGGCCTTGGTGCTATTTTTGGTGTCGAGTTCAGTGCAGGGCAAAGTTGAGTTCAGTGCTAGGTGTGGCTGGATGCGGTGTTGGCTGTGGTGGGGTTTGCTGTTAGTGTGCCTGGATTTGGTGTTGGTTTGGTGGGTTTCATGTGGTGTGTGGTTGGGTTTGATATTTGGCATGGTTGAATTTGATGTTGGATGTGGCTGGGTTTGGTGTTGTACACGGCTGGGTTTGGTGTCAGGCGTGGTTGAATTTGCTGCTGAGCGTGGTTGGATGTGGCATTGGCAGTGTCTGAGGCTGGTGCGTGGCAGGTGATGGAGCGTGCCTTCCCCGAAGTGGGGAGTCTCTGGCCTAACCCGACGTCGCTCCCTGTTGATTCCACATAGGTGTTGGACGGCAGGTGCCACAGAAGCCCCCGAGAGGCACGGCTCGGGGCCCACCCCAGTTGGTGCTGCCCCCACCCCCGCCCTACCCTCCTCCTGACCCAGACGAGGCGGAGCCCCTCAGCCCTCCCGGGGCAGGTGCTGGTTCCGAGGCCTCAGAGCTGAGACCCAAACGTAGGTGCCGCTCGTCTCTGCTGTGTGCTGACTGTCAGCCTCTGGTCGTGGCTGTGTGGGGCCGGCTCTCCGTACTTCCTGTCCTGTCTGTGGACCCTGTACCTCCCTCACGGCCCTCCTCCCCGCTCCTGTGCAGTGTTGTGAGCCCAGGTTCCAGGGCGAGCACCCCGTGCAGGCAGGCTCCCAGGGATCGGCTCCCCCAGGACCGCAACTGTTGGCTGAGGCCTCAGGCACCAGGCCTGTTGGATGGTGACAGTCACGGGCGCTGCCCTCTCAGGACATCTGTGGGGTGTGATGGTCACCTGGCTGAGCCACCCCAAGACTGCATGCGGGCACTTGGGGAAACAGTCTGGTGTGACTGTGGCAGCAGCTGGAATTACTCTGTGCTCGTCCTCTGTCCCTCTGCCCCGCTGTGAGGGGAGCGTCCTGCAGCCCCTGAGGCTTGCTTTCGTTTGCACTCATCAGGGCCTTAAGAGCGCCCGACCCCTGATGGGCAGCGGCTTCCTCCACTCAGCCGAACTTGCCCCAGGCCGCTGCCCCTTCCGCAGGCCATGACAAGCCCTTCTGTCCTCTCAGCCCCTCCCATGGCTTCCTCCTAGCGTGAGGTGAGCAGCACCCCAGGCTGCGTCTCACTGGGGTGACGGGGGTCTGTGCTGCTCTGTGGTTGGGCCATCTCACGTTTGCTGTCCCTTGGGAGAGATGGAGTAGCTGTCCCGGCTTCTGTGCAGAGGAGATAACTGTGGGATTACTGGTCCGCCTTCTCTAGGCCATCCGGCTGCTTGGCTCATCTTCCCCGACAGACACCTCTAGCCCCCCTTTGAGCACGCTGGAGCACCTGGAGGGGCGTCTGGATGACTCTAGGAAGGCAGACTTCGGTTAGGGGAGCCAGGTGTCCCCTCCCCCAGCACCCCAGCACCGCGGGAGGCCAGGCCAGGAGGAAGGAAGGTCGGAGTCAGGCTGGGCAATTTCACAACTTCATGAGACTCTGTCTGAAAATTTAAATACAAGAGGGGGGCTGAGGATGTAGCTTGGCTTCCCTTGGCCACCCACCCCTCTCCCGCTACTCTAAATGTACTGTTTGGGTTTGGAGTTCGCCTACGCCCTCCTCGGTAGCGGGATGGGCCAGCCAGCTCCCCACCTGGGGCTTTGGCGTAGCGGGTGCAGGGCCCTGTCCAGGCAGTCGTGGCTGTGCCCGGCTCTGCGGAGCCTCTGCTGTGCAGCTGCCAGCTGTCTTGCCCTGGCTTCTGGACGAGAGGCCCTGTGCTGCTGGTGAGGACCCCTGGGGACCTGAGAGGGTCGGGTGGTTGACTGGGGTCCTTGAACGTCCTCCTGGTGCGTCTCGGCCCCGGGCGCACTCCGTCCATGCGCTGCACTTGGTTGCCCCATGCTGAAATCTCCCAGGAGACATGCTTGCTTTCTCATGTGTACTGCGATGCCCACATCAGATGCATGCACTGCTCAGGCTGTTGAGATAAGAAAGCACGCTCCCTTCGGGCCGGAGGGCGTATGTGGCCT
>NDGN011223530.1:0-10792 GCA_002564285.1 Tympanoctomys barrerae
TTGGGGAACTCTTGGCATCAGTATACCCTGTAGTAAGGGTCCAAAAATATTATAAATGGGGCAGAGGAAAATATACATGCTGCATTTCTTTAGTAATTGGAGCAATTAGATAACCTTGTTCTTGGATGATTAGAACATTCCTTATTAAGTTTGACTATGTTTATGCATATTTTGGGCCAACAGTACCTTAAAAAAAAGATAAATAAAAGATTTTAGCGAGCTTAGTTGAGAAGAAAAAAATGTACTTAGCTATGAAGAAGCCTTATGGCCCTCCAATAAACTGAGGTTGAGTCTACAGGTCATTACTGGCTAAGTGCAAATTACAGCAAATTTCATGTTTTCAAGGAATGTGGGACCAGTGAGATAGCTGAGCAGTTTAAAGTGCCTGCTTAGGCAAGCCTAGGTAGGTACAGGGAACCGAGGTTTGATCCCCAGCACCACATGCCATGTCAACCCCGCCTCAGGGTGGGCTGAGCTGCCCCTCTCAAAAAAATAGAAATGTGAGGGTATTTTTAAGTCACCAAAGGATCTTTGAAGATCTAGTACTCAAGGGGTTCAGGATCTTTCTAGTCAGAATTATACAAACCTTTTATTTGTTCATTTAGATAGAAGGAAAAAATAAAGAAGAATTCATAAAAGTCACTGTAAATCAGCTATTGTCACACAACAAATCACATCAGAATTCAGTGGCTCCATACAAAAAGTAGGTATTATTTTTATGAGTGAAGGGATCAGTCTGATAGTTACTGGTCTGGACAGGGCTCAGCAAATCCTAGTAGGGCATGCTCATTTATGTGTGTTCAGCTGATCAGCTGGCTAAAGGCTGATGGCTTGGGATAAGGTCCTTGGCTGTCTGTGAGTGAGGCAGACAAAGGCAGCCAAACCATAAGACCCTCATGATCAACTCTGGATAACCTTCTTAAGGCTCAACACTGGCAACTTCACTTTTGCCATGCTGTATTGATCAGAATAAGTCACAAGCCCAGTCCAGAATCTACGAGTGAGAAAATGAGATTCTTCTAACTGCAAGGAGCAGCAAGTCATGTGGGATAGGCCCTGGCTGCAGGGAAGAAGGAAAAATTACGGCCTTTTATGAAATCAGTTATACGCTAAACAATGTCCTGATGAACGGCTATATGCAGCTGGGAGGATGCAGAAAGAATGCAGCCCAATCATCTTCAGGAAAATTACAGTTTAGTGTAAGAGGAGGAAACAGCCACAGCTAATACAGTGCATTGTAACAGACATTGTTACAAAAAAGCATACAGAACCTAAATGTGCAGTAACTTCTGTTCACAGGGCGGAGGGAAAGCTTCCCAAAGGTGGCAACCTTGAACCCACATGTTGTTCCAGACTTTCTGCTAGTATCTTCCCTGGTTCCTGAATTATGGGAAGTACTATAATATATATGATAAATAATGAAAGATGGAAAAAAGACATAAAGGGAATGGAAGGTACCAGCGCGAAGTCTGAAATAAGGACTTTAAAAATTCATCTTCAAGAATATTGGTGGGAACATTTGTCCAGCACTCACTGCCTACTAGACACTAGGATAAGGAATGTAAACCTTTGGGGAGGCTCGCGGAGGAGCGTGTCCGCATTTCCTCTCTCTGTTCTGGCAGAGAATGTGCAGTGAGTTCCCACCAACCACTCACATGAACATCTGCACGGGCTACAGCCCCAGGTGACAGTCAGCCTGATGACACAGTGGGGACGCCATATCACTTCCCCTGCTGGGCTGCTCTGGTGCTCAGGCTTCAAGACACACTCACTAGATCCCTGGGAGCCTCATCAGAGGCTCTCACTTATTTTCCTCTTCAAAGTAAAGTGTTCAAGAAGGGGGCAATTCATAAGACCTGTTTTTGGATTTACAGGCTATTTTGGAATACGATCTGGACTTTTTGAAAACCATATTCATGTCCCAAGACATATACAAGCCCAGCAGAGTTTTTGTAGTTCTTGTAAACATGCTCCTCCAAATGGTGTGAAGAGAATCAAACCCCGTTCTTTTAGATCTAATGCAAAAAGGAAAACATCCAAATAGATTCACTCCGTACTTTTAGAGCTAGTGGTCAAAAGTATAGTGCCATAAGATTTCTGTAGGGCCTTTAGCTGCCTCAACAATCTTTATCAGTGTGTGCTGAAATTTGAGTATTCTCTGTATATAATATTCACCTGAAATGGTAATCTTATTAATGCTTATTAAATATGTTCAAAGAAACTCAGCTAAACACACATAGAATAAACTGATTAAAGGTAGACAATGGGGCCAAGTTCACCTCCTTGAATTGTTGGGCTTTTCTTGTCTTCTTAGAAAGGCCACAGACAAAAATTCCATGGACTAACATACAGCTCTTTATTCTTTCTACTTGATTTTGCAGTACTAAATAGATAAGCATGAAGGGCTGGCCAGAGAGCTCAGAAGACTAAAGTGCCCACTTAGGTAGAGTGCAGTGGCTGGGGTTCGATACACGGCATGCCATGCCAGCCCTGCCCCCAGGAAGCACTGAGACAGTGACTAAGACTGGGCATGGTGGCACACACCTATAATCCCAGTGCTTGGGAAGCCAAAAACAGGAGAATCACTATGAGTCCAATCTATGTAGTAAGACCTCATATACCCTGTACTAAATACAAAATAAATAAAATAAATGAATAAATAAACATGATATTAAAATAATGCACAATCAGTAGGCATATTTGCCAACAAATCAAAGTAAGTACACAGAGACCCCAGCCGTGCTTGCCATTAAGCTTTAGTCATTGGGTGGCAGGGAGTTTTGAAAGTGATGCAGTAGTGATGGAGGCAGAGCAAATAGGGGGAATCCTTTGGGGGCTTCTGGGTTCTACCCTGGGCTCATGATCACAACTGAGACTGTGCCCTAGGGACATGTACCTCCTCACCTCTTACCTCTCTGGTTACAGCCAGTCATGGACAAGCTATATTTTAAGATCATTGACTTCTCAGAGTGGGGGATAGAGATTGTGTGGTTATATAAAAATGAATAGATATGCTTTGTATTTATTTCAAACCACACCAACAACCTCTCCTTTTTTAGCATAAGGAAGAAGCTATACACTTTGAAAGGCTGGGACAGGTAACAAATGGTTACATGAAATCAGCTTGTTATATATGTGCTAGAAATGAACCAACTGCTAAGCAAATGTAAAACCGGATCCTGCGCTAGAGTTGACAGCATCAGCGTTCCCGTGCTCCTCCTTCCCTCTCTCCCCATGTCCCTGGGTCTTCTCAGCACCACTGCTGCTAACTCGTTCCATGGAGCACGGAGCCTTGAGCTCCGGGAGCACAGGCTGTGCAAAGAATTCCTGCAAAGCAAGTGAGGATCCAGCCTGGGGTGGCAACTGGGCTTCATTTTCATGTTGTTTTCTTGGTCTTTAAAGGCAAATTCTTTACAGATGCAGTCAGCCTGGAGCTTGATAAACAAAACAAATGTTATTTTAAACGCCATAATGATAATAATTTAATCAAATGTAATTTACTGTTACCAACTTTATTGGCCCTTTCATTTTGAAAAGTGGACATGTGGATGGTTTGTTTCTTTGTTTTTAATGAGAGAAGAGATAAATGATCCTGCTTGTAGGAGCAGAAGACTAATAATGATGCTTATTCCCACACTGTTTCGTAGAACACTCAGCCCACACTGCCATTGCAACTGACTGGCTTGAAACTCAGCCATCTTGGTAAGGTCAAGGGCAATTCAGGCTTTGTGCCAAACCTGGAGACTTAGTCGCCACCCATCAGAGCAATACTAACATCTTACATGGTGCCTAATTATTTACAAACTCCTTGACCAACCTGCATTCCTTTCAACTTTATTCCTCTCATTTCACAGACTTAACTTAAAATGTAAGTAAATGTTCACCCAAGGCCTGAACCCTGTCCTCCATTTAAGCACTCTGCTGTACTACAAGAAGTGTGACATCTTCATCTAACTACTGGGCTTAGGCAGTTATGTGACAGGCAGTCCATGCTGTGATTCTGAAAAGAACAGAATCATATTCATTCCTGAATTCTACCTTCTCCTACCATAGGCCATCTAAAAAAGAAAACATAAATAAACAACAACTCACCATTAAATCTGCCAACCTGCTGGGTGAACAGATTTTGCTAGGCTTTTGAGTAGGACTGATTCAAATGAGAAAACTGCATGCACTCGCACCTAAGGGCCCCTTTGTACTTTGAGGGGGTTTGTGACAACAGAAGCACCTACTGCTACCTCCCCTGACAAGAGGAAATTATTTCCGAACAATATACAAATATTGGGCTGGGCCATTATTAGAATATTTGTGAGTTTAAAGCATTTCATTCTGCTGGAACTTAAAGCTCAGGGAACCAATTGTCCATGTTTTATATCTGCCCTTTTCTTGGGCACTAGTTTTACCAAACACAAACTTTTCAAACGAATTTAATGATCTGAATTCCAGACACTCAAGCCACACACTAAATTGAAAGGGCTACAGATTGGTAACATTCGAGTGATAAAACCAGAACACTGTCACTGGTTCCCTAAAACCGATACTAAACAAGGAAGAGTGACAGAGAATGAGCCCAGGTAGAGGTAGGGAATAAAAGGAGGTATGAGTTGTAATAAATTATGCCCAACCACCTACCCCCGGGAGCCCCCTAAAAACTGCTTTGAAAAAGAAAAAAGTGACTAGTAAGTTTATTTATGCTTTTTAAAAAGCACTGCCAATCCCAATTTATCAGTTACTGTCTTGTGACAATTTATTCATTGTTCACTGTTAGAAGTCAAAGTTACATAGAAATGCATGATTGGTGATAGCTTCTCTATTTCAATATGGTATAATAGAGATAACACAGGGCCCAAAAGCTCTGCAGCCGACTTTTTGTCTGCTTTGTCTCTTTTCATTACTCTATCAGAATCTTCATTTAATATAATCCAAAAAAGCAAGGTAATTGCTTCACTTATCGGTTATCATCGCTCTCGCATACTTATCATGTCAAAATTATTTATGTGGATAGGCCAGGTTGATCTTGCTGCATTCAGAAGCTTAAAATTTGAATAACTGTTCTGCCAGTTAGGTTATCAAAATTGCAGCATAAGCAATGAGCTTCTGTTTCTGGATGTTGGAGTGGGGAGAAGGAACCACCTCCTGGATGTGCTGGTGGGGCTGGGGCACCAGACTGGGCTCGCTCTCGCAAGCCGCCCTGGTGAAAGGAGAGAAGAGATGGCCAAGGGACACAGACAGAAGCTGGGAGATTCATCATGTAGATCTATCACAAAGCAGAAAAGAAGCCCAAGCAACTGGGCACTGCTTCTCAGGGTTATTTTTTTTTCTTGGATGAGGCCTTCACCATGAGCCACACAATTATTCTGAAAGGCAAGACAAATGTCTCATCCTCGGTCCTCAGTGTCCCTCCCTCCCTTGCCCACTCTCCATAGATGAATGTTTTAGTGTGCGCTTTTTGGCTTGTTAATCATTTGTCAATTGTCAAGGCATTTTGTTGCTTTAAAGACATATTACACTAATGTGAAATATGACAGGTTTTCAGTCTCTAAGCAAACATTTATTTCTACAAAATAACTTTGTTAGATAAGCCTTGTTTTTAGCTCTCTCTCTTTTTTTCTCTCTCTCTTTCTATTTATCTATTTATCTATATCTCTTTCTCTGTCTTATACTTTTGATGACACGAAGAAACTGCTTTAGAGTTTTATTCATTTGCAGTTCAACATTAGGGCTACACCCTTATTAGTAGAAAATGGTTATATAAATGTAAAATTTAGTTATTGCCAATTTTTATAAGACTTCTTGGTTAGAGTCTCAGAATCAATGAGAATTTGATCTCCCTCTGCTTCCAGGGCCACTATCCCTCTCAAATGTCCTATACTAGGATAGAAAGTATTTGTGAAATTCACCCTGGTACAATGGGACCTTCTCGTAGCTGGATCTCTGTGGTCAGATCCAGGCAGGCCATGCTTAGAGCTGACAAAGGATATTCTTATGACTGTCTTACAGTCATCCTGAGCTATGTGATGCCTACTTTGTAATAAGTTCCTCATTCTCTCAATAAGGCTAGTAATAGTTATTTTTAAAATTACCCAGATACTGCCACACTACTATCTAGAATCTGTCCCAACAGAAAATTTATTTGGTCTAACTGTCAGTTTACTTCTCAACATACAACTAATCCTTTGTTGAAGTCTTAATTCCACACTTACATGGTTTGCCACAGTGTAGGAACCAGCTGGAAAGGGCACAATGGTATAACTGTATTTTGACTGTTTGAAAAATCTGACACAATGTGAAGCAATTGGGAGAAAAATCATAAGAAAATGGCCAATGTACCAGCACCTGCCTAAGAGAATGTCTGGTGTACCATTGCATCGAAATGTGTTACGTGAATTAATACATGAAGGAGGGAATAGACCTTCTCCTAAACTTTAGCCTTCAAAACGCCACTTAACAAGCACCAGTCAACGCACATGAAGCATCTCCAGCTCACAGTCCTTGTCTAGGGTGGCACTCACTCTCCCCTCATCACACAGCCCATTGTTTTATGGCTCCAGAAGGTGTTTTCTGACACCTTTGCCTTGTACTGTCACTCTCTACAACATGTGCATCCTGTCATGTGCTAAGATTTGGAAGTTCAAGTCAGGGATTGTGTCTATATACTTTATTACCTCCATGATGACTGATGAAATGTCTTGTGTGTATAAAACGCAAGTATCTAGTGAAAGGATGAAAGGGTTACTTCTCCACAGTAGAGGCCCCTTCAGAACCAAGGTGTCACATGGGGCTTCTACCTCAAGCATGCCTTACTCCTTTAGCTGTTTGTGTGGTCCATGTTCCTAACATCACTCTGTTTCTCTATGTACTGAAATTTAGCTGCAGAGTGTATATGGAAATGATAATGAAAACCTATTCAATGTCACCGCCTCTTAAGAGAAGGCACAAGTAAGCTATGTACACTGAACTTCAGCTTGCCTTTAATGCAAGTTCACTAGCAGCTAAGATTAAGGGGTGAAAAAAATACTTCCTCTGCCCTTGAGTGGTGTGGAGTCTATAGATAGTGAATGAACCATAAACAAATAATGATAGAGTTTAAATCTGTATTTGCTGCTCACTAGTTGTGTGACCTTGAGCAGTTCGTGTAGCTTCTCAGGACCTCAGCTCCATCAGTTGGGTAAATAATGATAATTAGATTGAGACTGTGGCCCTGTGATACCGTTGCTACTCCATGGTGCAGCACTTGGCAGGAAAAGGCATTCAACACACACTGGTTGTATCTGAATGTACATAACACCCAAGGAACACAGAAGACTGAAATGAATTCAAAATGTGAAGCAAGAAGCATTCCTCCCAGAATTCAGACTTGAAGGATGAATGGATAATTTGCAAGATAAGGGAGGAAAAGAAACAAGTTCCAAAGAAACATTAGATGCAAAGGCCAGAAGACAGGAAAGAGCACATCAAATTATGAAAATATATTACTAGTTGGGGACCCTAAGGAATTCCTAGTGTTATTCTTTCACCCAATCACTCCTCAGTTGCTTTCCTCCAATTTAAATTTGCAGGGTCTGGGCAGGGGAGACAGCTCAGTAGAATAAGCACCAGCCTGGCAAGCGCAAGGTCCTGAGTTCAATCCCCAGTATTGCTTAATTAATTAATTAATTAATTTACAGGGCCTATTTCCCTTCTTAATTAGAATACCTTATATCAGTGCTTGTTTTTGTTTATTTTATTCTATTTTAAATTCTATACTAAAACAGCCATTGCCATGTTTGTCATAGTCACAAAACTTTAATATACATCCTTCATACATAGTAAGGAAAAAACCAACATCTAACTAAAGATGCTTAACATTTTCAACTTAAAATGCACTTCTGTGTTATTTAGAGCATCCAGCTATCAGCATGTATTGGGCAAAAATAGAGAAATGTGGCCAAAATATAGTGCCCTAAATTATCTAGAAACTTAATAAGATGTGTATCCCAATAAAATGGTTACAATAAATAAAATAAATTAAAATCCCATATTCTCCATTAAAACGTTTCATTCCATTTTGGATACTTCATGTTCTGTTGATGTAATATATGAGTACATTTTTCCTCTACTCATTATTGCCATTTCTGCCTAAGAATGTCTAAAACTTATCTAGGTTAAGGTAATCAGTATGCACTGCTTTTTCTCTACATAAAAGGTCATTCATTCTCAAACAAGTTTTTATTGCCTTTTAAAGATAGGTACTCTGCTGGCTTTTGCCCAGTGGTCTGGGGTCCTGCCAATCCTCCACAGATCTTCACATGTTATCATTCTTGGCTCTGTGATTACATCAATTATTTTCTTGGCAAATCCAAGGTAGAGTCGGTCAGGCCCAACGAACATAAAAATATGTAATGCCCCAAAAGGAATTCCAGGCTGGCTCAAAGTGCGCTTTAACTTTCATTTAGATCGTGGCCTTTCTCAGTTAGGAACATCACTATAGTTACTTTGTTTTGTGATCGTGGTCTTCTATACACATTTGAATCTGCCCAGAGGTTCAGGGAACAGTTTAGAGCCCTCCAAAGCCCTTAACACTATTAAATCCTACTTGATCCATGAAGAATAATTAGCAAGGTCTGGGGAGCTTGTATGGGAATTTACCTATTTACAGTTAGGTCTGTCTGTTTGCGAAGAGCCAGATGAGTTTTATTCAAATCTAGGTAACCCTTTGAGCCATTCTAAAATGGCTGTGTATAATTCTAGTACAACACATTTGCCTCCTTTGCATTCTAAAAATAAAAATTTACATGCAAAAATAAATAAATCATTGAAAAGACTGAAACCCCATTAAAAGAAGAGGGAAAAGGGGTAATATTAGTAGCCTAGAAATTTTGAAGAAGTCTTAAAAGATAGAGGTCAAGTTGAATTATACTGGAACACACGAGGAACAAGGATATGGTGTGCAGGTGACAATCATTTTCCTTAAATGGTCTCTGAGTGTCTGAATGCAAACAGCAGAAGAGGGAAAGGAGCAGCAACAATGGTCTATAACAAGCAGTTCATTCTTGGAAATCCACTCTAACCAGTCCCCTTTTTCCCTCTATACATGAAGTATTTGGCTTATTTGGCAGTTATGCCTCGAGCCTGTTCACATGTTGGAAAGAAAAAGCCACCTATCAGCAGAGTTTGCCTTTTGACTTAGAGTGTGAAGATGGCCCTCCCATTTAGAGCAGTGGCTTTGAGGTAAGATGTTCTGTTTAACCTCAAGAGTTACGTACTATAGTTACTTTGTTTGGTGATCATGGTCTTCTATACACATTTGAATCTGCCCAGAGTCAGATTCCTCTGTATTCTAAAAATAATACATTATATATATATATTATTCAATATTTATACACAAAAATTAATGACCAACTCAAAGATTACCAAGGATTGAAGAGAAATCAGGTAAAATAAAAGTTTTAAAGCCTAGCATGAATAAATTTAAAAACTGACCTCAGAAGAAAGAATGAAAAAGTGAGAAAAGAGAACACTTAAAATGTCTAATTAGTATCAAAATTCAAGAATAGAGTGTATTTGTAATATAAAAATAAGTTTCTCTGAAATAAAAATATATGTATTAAAATGTGAAAAGCAAGGATGTATAACCTAACTTCAGAAAGTTCTATACCAATCTGTATGTGTGTATTAAGAAATAGTAAAAACAATGAAAGAACTGAAATAATCAAAGAAATAACAGAAGAAAATAGATTCATCCTCTTGCATCTAGAAAAGTATTAATTGGTAAATTCCACCAGATATCAATTAAAGAAATAGGTTCTAATTAGATCTTTGCACTTCATAAAAAAAGAAAAAAGCCATAAAAATTTGCAAAGAAAGCAGTTACGGTACTGTTAAAGAAATGAGCATCAGAGTAACATCAATTTCTAACAACACAGGTTACTGCAAAAATTTTAAACACAGAATTTTAGGTTAAGTACCATTATAAAGCTTTACAAAAACAAAGGAATTTTTACATATGAAAGAAGTCCAAAATTGTCTTATTTATTTTTTTTTACAAAAAGTCTAGGCAAATATATACTATTCTAATAATATGAAAAATCATCCAAGAAAGAGAAAGAAAAGGAATTTAAGCAGTTTAAACTGACCACAGATAAAACAAAAGAAATCTTGGATTGACCAATAAGCCAAGAAAGCAATGAGTTTGAATCAACGGGAAATTAAAAATTATAAAAATTAATTTATATTACAAAATTTAATTACAAAAATTAATTTATATTAATTGCAGAATGGTAATGTGCTTGAGTAGATAGAAGTAAAACAAATTCATGGTGAAATATAAAGCAAAGTAAATATAATAGTATTTGGAGCATTTGTTGATGTATATGTATATGCGTTGTTTTATATAAAACATATACTTGTATATGTTTATTACTTTAGTCTTTGGTTCAATAAGAGATTATGGGGCCCATGAGATAGTTCAGTGGAGTAAGCGCCTGCTCTGGCAAGCAGAGGGTCTGGAGTTTAATCCCAGTACAACATGCCGTACAGACCCCGTTCCTGAGCCCGGCGTGCTGAGCCGGCCACCAAGTCTGGTCATGGTGGCACCACCTGTAATCCCATCTCTGGAGAGGCTGAAAATTGGAGAATCACTACAAGACCAAGCTGTGTAGTGAAACCCTGTACTAAATACATTTTAAAAAGAGAGATTATGGCTTCCTTGCCATATGTCTAATCATACTACATGTTCCAGAGAGAGTAATAGTCATATAATTACAA
Source organism: Tympanoctomys barrerae (assembly GCA_002564285.1). Lineage (NCBI taxonomy): Eukaryota > Metazoa > Chordata > Mammalia > Rodentia > Octodontidae > Tympanoctomys > Tympanoctomys barrerae. Next base: position 10,747 of record NDGN011223530.1, read on the forward strand.
TGTTTGAATATTGCGTCAATTTTTTTTTTTTTTTTTTTTTTTTTTT
>NDGN011223587.1:0-12279 GCA_002564285.1 Tympanoctomys barrerae
AAAAAAAAAAAAAAAAAAAAAAAAACCCTCAACCATTATGCGAAACTAATTTTAGTTCATCTCTAAGAGTTGCCAAATTCCTAACAGTTACAGCAATGCTGAAATATCCAAGTCCCAAGTCTCCTCCAAGATCTAAGGCAAATTCTTAGCTGAGAGCACCTGTAGAAATGAAAAGTTAAACACTTCCAGCATTCAGAGGCACGTGATATATATTACCAATTCAAAAAGTACACACAGCTGGACACAAACAATTGGAACCAAAACGACTCCAAAATCCAGAAGGGCAAACATGAAGTAGTACAGTTCTATGTTGAACACACACAGCAATCTGTTATGAATTATCAGTTCCAAAAGCCTTATATGGTTATGGTCTTCAGGTGGTACCTCCTATGGGGTTTCCTCTGGGCTGGCTGTGCTCCCTCCTTGCATCTTTTCTTTGAAAACTATGTTCTCCAAACTTCTGTGGTATCCACTGAATAGGCTTGTTGCTCACAGCTTTACACATTGCCCTCTCATGAGCATACTGGCTGGTCTCCCAGATGTTCTGCAATCGAAGTGGGAGCCTTCTTAACCTCAGAACTCCTGCATTCTGCATGTGCCTGCAGCCAATCTTGTAGGTAATACCAACGGCTTCTATCACCTGGAGCTGGAGTCAGGCTTTTTTTCTCTCTTGGCTGTGGGAGTCCAGGGCCTGGATTGCTGGACACTCTGAACCTGATTATTCTGAGAGCAAATTCTCTATGCTGCTGACATTCAACAACCTGATATGTCCTCTGTCTGCATGTGGGGACATGGTCCTGTGTGGCTTTCTCTTTAAAACAAAGTCCCTTACCCTTGGGGTTCTCTGGCTGTGAAATCTGTCCTGTGATGCTCTCAGTACATATTTTCTATTCTGATCTCCTGAGCAATGGAGATCTCTGTCTATCATTAAAGTCCAATGTCTTCCTGGTGCTTCCTTTCTGGCCAAATTCACAATGATTTAAATTATACTTCTGGGCTCCTTACACTTTATTCTCAACATATTTCTGACTTAAAGTCCCCCAAAGTAGCCATGAAAGTGCTTCAACATTGGACTGCCTTGAGATTTCTTTTGCAAGTTTAACTAGTCCACTGTACTTAATTTCAGTCTCAGGCAAAGTCTCTGGGAAGGATCAAAATTCAGATGAACTTTGTATCAATCCATTGCACAAATCATCTTCAATCCAAGAAGCATTTCACTCCTTTCACGAAGAAACCTCCCCAACCTGGTCTTTACGAGCAGGATTTCTCTCAGAATTCTGTTCTTCTGAGCTCTGAACAGATTCTTCCATACAGAAGAGTGAAGGACCTCCAGCTTTTCACAAGTAGGTGACATCTCAAATCCTTTCCTATCTCTTTCCATAAGTCCTTCTCCAATGTCCTTGAATGCCATGGTCATTCACAGCAACAATCCCACTTCTCTGGTACCAAATTGTGTCTCTGTTACTTTTTACACTTTGCCGGGACAATATACAGGCACCCCGATTCAAAGATGGAAAGGATTATTTAGCTCACACTTTGTGAAAGTTTCAGTCTGTACCTGGCCTTATTGCACCAGAGTGGCACAGGATAGATAGCAGCAGTTTATGGCAGCAGAAGGAAACAAAGGAAAGAGCAGCAGCTGTGGTTTATGGGCAACCTCTCTCTCCTCCATGTATTATAAACAAGCTACACTTGGGCGGAGTTTGTAGATCTCACAAAATTCCCATGCCCTCCTCAAAGGATGAAAATTTTTACAAACTAATAATTATGGCTCTCCACTGTGTCACTTAATTAAACCTGTAAACTCATGTTGACACAATGTCTCTGCCAATACTTGTGAGAACTTGTGTGTGTGTGTGTGTGTGTGTGTGTGTGTGTGTTACCAGGAATTGAACACAGGACCCTGTGCCTACCAGGCAAGTGCTTATTCTCCTGAGATATCTCCCTGGCCCACATGCAGGAACCATTTTAAAGCCATCCCAAAATCTAAGCTAGATGCTGAGAGCTGGGACACCACCAAATTTGAGACAACACTCATTTTTCATGGGCTAAGGGTCCTGTCTGACAAGCTTTTGTTGATTGGATATGGAGCTTGTGGCAAGGGGTTCTGTCTTGTGAGCTATATGGAATTTTGCAGAGCAACTTGTTTTGGGGACTTTACCTACCAGAAGAAAATTAAAAAGGGAGGAGCAGCTTACACAGACACCAGTATGACAATCTGTCAGCTTCAAGCTGAATATCTGCTTATTTTTTTGGTAGTCAGCTACATAGTGACTGAATTTTCCACCCTTGAAAATTGTCCTGTTATTAGACTCCCCAAGGGTCCCAATTCTACATTGCATAAGAATATATAATATATGAGTATTGTGGGGTCAGGGAGATGGCTCGGTGGACAAAACACCTGCCTGACATGCTAAGGACTGGGGTTTGGTCCCTAGAACAGTGTGTTCTGCCAGCCCGCTGTGAACCAGACACTGAAACTCAGCTTGCTGCACCCCTGTTATCACAGACCTGTCCAGCCAGGACAGGAGGACCACTACGAGTCCAACCTGTGTAGTGTGGCCATGTACAAAATAAGGATTTAGAAAAATATTTGTGTTGAAACAATTAAAATATTAAAATAAAAAACATGACAATTATCAATATTTCCTCCACTTATGGTGGTTAATGCAGTGTTTATATACATATGCAACCTTATTGCCTTGCTTTTATGTTGAGTAATACTCTGGATTTCATGGAATTTTTTATATATTTATATAAGTATTCTAAATTTTGGGAGTTTCTGATTTTCTCAACCCTTGTACATTAAATAATTACTAAATGCAATTCTTACAGTCCTAGCCCTGGTACATAGTCATAGCAGAATTTCTTTTCTTCTAAAGTGATTTTTTTTCCCATTTATGTATTAGTACAGGTTCTCACTATGCAGCTTGGACTTGTGGCGATCCTCCTATTTTCAGCCTCCTCAGAGGTGGGATTACAAGTATGTGCCACCACTCCCGGACATGGTCACTGGTTCATCTCATCCTGGGGACAGTTCTGGCTGGGCATGAAGGACCAGGAATCTAACCCTGGTCCCTGAACTTGCCAAGGCAGGAACTTAGTCCACTGAGCTACCATGCCAACCCTCTAAAGTGACTTTTGATGAATACTTTCAAAATGGAAAGTAGAATCCGAGCTGTAACACAGCTAGTTGTTACTCATAGTGAAGATGAAGGGTGAGGAGCTCTGGCTGGTCCTCTAGCTAAGATCTTGGCAGTCATCTAAAGATATTCAATTTAATTATTTGCATGTGCTGATCATGAAAGCGAAGAAGATCTAGAAAATGCAAAACCCAGTAGCAGGAAACAAATTACTGCTACACTATCTCTTATTTGAATCTCTCAGAACTAAATTGAGAAAACAGTGATATAAAGCCACAACTTCTTCCTGCTCCATTAAAACCATGATCAGAATCTTTCTCCTCAAAGGTGCACTGTGTTAGCATAAGAAAAACAGAGTTTGTGTGAAAGAAGCTTCCTGAAAAATCCACACATCATCTAATATTTCTCCTCCTCCCAGCATGCTCACCCATCAGCTCATTATTCACTTCCTGATAGCAGTGGTGCAGTTCCTTATGGGGGTCTGTGCAAATGGCTTAATTCTCGTGGTAAATGTGCTGGACTTCATTAGGCGGAGAGACATGGCTCCTCTGGATCTGCTCATTTGCTGCCTGGTGTCCTCTCGGATTTGTTTCTATTTGCTCATCTTCCCTGTGCACTTGACGGTTCTTTCCTTCATAAAAAAGGTGGGCAATTGTTGAGTATTATATAACTTTTCTGTTTGTAACTATTTGGGGACTTTGGTTGGCCACGTGGCGTGGTGTTTTCTACTGCGCCAAGATTGCTACCATCCCCCACCCCTTCTTCTTCTGGCTGAAGATGAGGATATCCAAGTTGGTGCCCTGGCTGATCCTTGCATCTACAATGAATGCATCTATTGGTTGTGGCATCCAAGCAAAATATCTATGGGATATTAAGGCAAATATCTTGATTAACCTTCGGTCCAGTAATACAACTGAAATTGAAGGAATAGATATTGTACCACATTCACTTTTGATTTTTCATCTGACAATGCCATTAATTATCTTCCTCCCCGCTGTCCTGCTCTTGATGTTCTCTCTGGGAAGACACACACAGAACATGAGAAACATTGGTATGGCAACACGGGACCACCGAATGTGCATCCCCATGAAGGCAATGCTGTCCATCTTGTCCTTCCTCATCCTCTACTCCTCCCACTACATAATGGCATTTTTTCTCTTTTTTTGCAAAACGAAGTTCAGAAGCATACCCTTTATTTTCTGCATCATGTTGGCTGACACCTACCCATCTATACACTCTGTCATTTTAATTTTAGGAAATGCTAAACTGAAACAAAATGCAAAGCAGTTCTTTCTGTGTCGTCAGTGAAGTCAGTGAGAAGAACCTGACCCATTTATATGAATCTAAGGATCAATGCCTTCCTTGTGTTTGTCTCCTGTTTCTCAACCAACAATCACTGTTAACAATTGTACAGTTCGTCCACATAGACCACACATGTGGAAACACAGTTACAGATTTTCTACCTGAACATAGACTCTGGTGTGCAGAGGACAGTGCATATTTCTGAGTTAGATCTATGTGAGAGTTCTATTTCTTAAAGGAAACTTCCAGCTTGCAAATGAACAGGAGAGGGATCTTTCCACAGAATGTCTTCCAAGTGCATGAAATAGCACAAATTTATCAAAAATGCAGGCATTGAAAAGGAAGAAAATTACTTCTTGAACTTGTGATCTCAGAGAGTCACAGAATGCTAAAGCATCCCCATCTGTAAACTCTGCAGAGTTAAATGGTTTTTCTGATTCAGATGGGCTGACTGTTCATATCTTCTCTATCTGCAGATGATGCCTTTCCTCTAGAATCACAAACAGTAAAGTACTTTTTACTCTGAATGGAAGGTGAGGACAGGGGGTTCTCCTTAGTTTCTGTGAGCATATTCACTGTATCCTATTTCTAAAGCATCTAGTTTTGGTCGAGCTTATTTCCAGCAAATGATTAAAAGACTGATAGGTGGAAGAAAAGTAGGGGAAGAGAGAGGCATTTAGATCGGAGGACTCATTTTGCATCTTGCCCTGTTGTGCGACTGGGACAGATAGTGGCTTGCACAGGTGTTGAGTGGCACTCTTGTGCCATTGGCTTCAGCAACCTTCCTCTGGATGATGATGATTGCATTGTTCTACCATATGGGATGTTTTCTCAGTGAAGCAACAACAGTAGATGGGAGGAAGTGGTTGGAAGGAGGTGGGAGTGTCCCTTCCAGTTGATCTCATACACACCTTTGCTGTTGGAGTGGTTATGATTTGGGGAACTATGTGGTTCACAGATGTTTCCACAGTACATTCAAAGCCTTTTTATTTCAGAGACATAGAAGATATGAAAGATGTACTTAACTTTGGCTGCAAATTTTGCATCATGAGGTATGATATAAACTGGAGATGTAAATTTGCTAACGAGAGAGGTAACTCAAAGAGAATTGTCTTTATATGATCTGGAAATGTGTGTGTCTTCATGGCAGTGGGAATTAGAGTTCTTGGTGTCTTTCCAGGACTTGGACCTGACTCCCTAGGCAACCTAAAAGCATCCACCACTTCCTATCCACACCTCACAGTCCTCCCCTCTGGAGGCCAGCTGTGGGACTAGCAATGTGTCTGGAGGTGACTGTGGCTGCTTCTGGGGAAGGAACACTGGAGATGATCCTTGTCTTTCTCACAACTGCAGTTTTGCTAATACTTGCTGTGTGAACCCAGGATATGAGTTCCTGCAGCTGGAAAGTGAGAGCGAGAGCACATCTAACTTCTAGGGGAGGATTCCAGGAGGACTTTATTTCTCAGACACCAAATTGTGATTGAATTTCATGTGTCCTTGCTCTAAGAATGTTAGTTTAGAGACCCAGGAGATAGCTCAGTAGAATAAGTGCTCACCTGGCAAGTGCAAGGTCCTGAGTTCAATCCTTGGTACCACCAAAAGAAAAAAAAAGTTGATTTAGAGTATTCCTAGGAATATATCACTGTTTGGATGCTTATAATATTGTCATGAGTTCTAACCAAGAAAAACCACAAAGTATAACACAGTAAACCATTTTGAATGTGCAACTTCTGACTGATTTCCTAGAATCAACTTGCAGAAATGTGGACAAGCTATTGTGCTGCTGGGCATTGGGTGCAGCACTCTTTGCTATATCTGAACAGCAGAACAGACTCAGGCTTGTCTCTCCTGAGCCCACCTTATGGGGATTCAGCTGCCATGCCAAATTATTCTTGTCTTTCTTATATCCAGCAGGTTGACCACTATCTGTCCTGGCTCAGCAAGCTCCTATCCTGTGCCTTTAGAAATGGTGCTTGTTGACAAAGCATGGTAGTGCATGCCTATAATTCCAGGACTCTGGGAGGCTGAGGCAGAAAGGCTGCGCAACACAGTAATACCTTGATGGAAATATAATAAGGCTACAGATGTACCTCAGTGTTAAGGCTCCAGGAATTTATAGTTCATTTAACTTACCCTAACTGGGCCAGTCTTTTTCTCTTACATGGAAAGAGGAAGAAAATTGAGAAGGAAAGTACAACACCAAAACCCTTAGTTTAGGTATTTAATGAATCATTATGAAACCTTGTGAAGGAAGCATTGCGGCACTCAGATATAACACCATTAAATTTGGGGCAAACGTTCTGTGTTATAGAATAGGGTCCTGTCTCCAACTCTCTGAGGCTCAACACTTAGTTGACTGGATATTGAGCTTGTGATTAGGGCTTCAGACTCAGGGGCCATAGTGGAATTATTCAGAGCAGCTTGTGTTTGGGTAATTGCATACTAGACACAAAATTTTAGTGGAGACGACAGCTTACACAGACACAAGTTTGACAGGATGTCATCTTATAACCAGAAAGTTGTTTAGAAGTTGGTGTTCATAACAGTTGCAAATCATCAGTTCCAAACCTCTTAAAAGAGCCTAGGATTTTAACCCTGACTAGGAATCCATTCTGACCCTATATTATATACAAATATTAAAAATGAGTATTTCTATAATTTTATATGAATATATCAAACTAATTTTCTTTCCTGGTTGATACATTGTGTCAATTTGAGATGTTTAGAAGTTTAGTTAAGTGACACAGAAGAGAGCCAGGATTCTTTATTTACAAAGGTCCTTATCCTGTGCAAAAAGAGGACATGGACATTGTGTGTGTTCTTCACAGCCATCCCCATGGTAGCTTGATTGTAATGTAAGAAGGGGAGAGAGGCTGGCTTAGTGCCTCAGCTGCTTCCTTTCCCTTTGACCTTTGATGATTTCTTTGGCCAAAAATATCTGCTCTTTTCCATGTGCTTTCTGGAATCCAGCTGAGTATAGACTGAAGCCTCCACAAATTGTGAGCTAAATACACCTTTCTTTCCTTTTTCTTTTTCTTTCTTTTCTGTTGTTTTTTCTGAACTGGGGATTGAACTCAGGTCCTTGCGCTTGGCAAGCAAGCACTTATTCTACTGAGCCATCTCCCAGGCCCCACACCTTTCTTTCCTTAATTTTGGGTGCCAGCTATTTCAACCTAGAATGAATGAAAAGTAACTGAGACAGAATTTAGTATCAGAGAAGTGAGGCCATTATTGTGAATAACTGACAATGTCATTCAAGAGCCTTTGTGAATGGCTTACACGAAGGGATAGGAAAGTTTTGGAGATGTCACCTACTCATGAAGAACTGAATTGTCTTTGGGTCTTCTGTATTGGTGACTATTGTCAGAGATTAGAACACCAGAGTTCTGATAGAAATCATGCCTGTAAAGACCAGGATTGGGAGGTTTCATCTGGGAAGAATGAGTTGTTTGGTTGTTGGACTCCAAATGATTGTGTCATGGCTTGGCAGAAAGTTAGTCTGCATTTTGCCACTGTCCGGAGACTTTGCCTGAGGCTGCAATTAAGAGCACTAGATGAGTTATTCTGGTAAAGGAAATCTCAAGGAACATGAATGTTGAGGCAACAGCATGTTTATTTCTAGGTTTTTTTAGTCAGACATATTTTGAGTGTTAAGAATAGAAGAGTCCAGCAATATGATACAAAATGTTGTGAGTTTGGACAGAAAAGAAGTGCCAGGGAGTACAGAGATGAGGTCTTCATTGCCCGGATGAACAGGAGAGTAGGAAAGATTCTCTGAGGGCATCACAGGAGCTGGAAGATTCTTTCCCTTTGTGGTCTCAGAATCATATGTGTGAGGGACCTTGACCGAGGAGTAATCCAATGAGCCCCTTATTCCAGAATGGAGCAGTGGCCACACCAGGTTCTAGAATGGCACTGGCATAGACAACTTGTTCCTGGGAATTAGGGTCAGAGTGATGAACCATCCAGGCACTCAACTCCTACCAAGAGAGAAGAAAGCCTGGGTACTGCTCCAGCTAGCAGTAGACCTTGGCATCACATGTATGGTGTTGGTTTTATGTGTATTCGGAATGCAGTGGTTCTGAGGCTGATAAGGCTTTACCAAGATTTCCAAAGGTCTGAGAGGTCAGGCCGTGATCCCCTGATAGAAAATTTTTGAAGCAGAAATTGAGAGCTCTATTCAGTGCAAACTCCTGATATTTTAAAAATCCAAGAATTTAGATTGTCTGAGGTAAACTGTAATAGGAGAGTAAACCCAGCACCATAGAAAATCCATATGAGGTGCCAATGAAGCGCCATAGGTTAGAAATCATGTAAGTCTTTCAGAGATTAAAACTTATTACAGATTAATTTATATGTTCCAGAGGAAAGCACAGTACATAATGTTTCCTCTCCTGAATTTTGCATTTGTTCTCTTTCAAATTGTTTGTGTCCTTCTGTGTATACCTTTTGGAACGATAATGTTTATCTTTTGCTTTTGAATGTTGGAAGTGTATAACCTTTAATTTGTACAGTGACTCCTTGCTAACCGTTTGCCTTAGATTTTGGAGAATTGGGACATGGACTTTTTAGTGTTGCTTGAATTGTTAGGACTTTTGCAGCTCTTACAGATGGACTAAGTGCCTTTTGCATAAAGGGGTGTGGAAAGATTCTGCAAGACTTGCTTTGAGGAACTTGATCATCACAGCCATGCCACTTTAAAGGAGCAAAGAAGCCACGACCACTTTCCTGGAAAAACTCTGGTCTTTGCAGTTAGAGTGGAGAGGAGAGAGGCTTGCCAGATGCCTCAGCCCTTGCTCTTTCTCTGCTGTTCTGTGTTTTATGCTGCCACAAAATTCTGCCCTCTGACTCAGAGCCAACAGTTCAAGCAATGCTGAAAAGTCCGTCTCCCAATTCTCCAAAATCGAAGGAAGACTGAAACTTCCACTAACTATGAGCTAAATAAACATTTTTCTGCCTCTATTTGGGGTTTTGAGTATTTGTCCAAGCAACTAAAGAAGAGTAATGGAGACAAATTCCAAATATCTCCCAGCAATGAATGTTGTCTTTTGGTCTCACAGTGGGGTTGAGAAGTAGTGTCTACAGATACATGGAGTCCTTGTTGCCTTGCATTCATATTGACTCATACTCAGGTTTTGACGTGAAATATTACTATATAACTGCTTCCAATTTTAGGAGGATTGAGTACTCTCTACCTTTGTGCATTAGAGAATTACTATGAGGAAAATTTATATTATTGACCATGGGACACAACAATCATTGAAGTGATATACTAGGGTGATTTTATAGACAACCTTGATAATGTGAAGTTAGCTCCCAAATGTAGCATAACTACTTACTCGTGGTGAAGATGAAGTTGAGGAGCTCTGACTGGTCTTCCAGTAACTGTCTGGAATTTTGCAGTTCAACTATTTGTTTATTGGGATCATGAAAAGTAAAAGACCTAGAAAATGCAAACCCAGCAGCAAGAAGCAAATCATTGCAAGACCACCTCTTTCTTATTTGAATGTCTCAGAACTAAAATGAAAAAGCAGGAATCAAAACAATTGCACACTGCCTACACACACCATACAGTTTGTCATTAGGCTCAAGTTAATCAAAGGAGACCTGCTCTAGGTGAAGAAGCAAAGAGCAGGTGATTGACACCTTTTGAAAATCTTTACATCTTTAAAGAAATGGCTGATATTCTCTCTCCTAACATGCTAATATATGATGTCATTATCCATTTCCTTATAGTTGGGGCACAGTTTCTCACTGGGATCTTCATAAATGGCTTGATCTTGGTGGTGAATGTGTTAGGCTTCATCAGGCAGAGCCAAATATCTCCTCTGGATCTGCTGATTTCCTGCATGGTAACTTCCAGGATTTTTCTGCAAATGCTCTCCCTCCTTCTACCCCTGGTTTTTCTTTCCTTCATTAAACAGTCACTACTCCAGGACCTAAGTGCACTTCTTACATGTGTAAATATTTGGGGGCCTTGTTTGACCACATGGTTTAATGTTTTTTATTGCACTAAGATTGTCACCATCCTGCACCACCTGTTTTTCTGGCTGAAAATGAAGATTTCCAGTTTCCTGGCTGATTCTGGGGTCTACATAGTATGCAGCTATCAGCACTGGCATTTACAGAAATTACATATAGACTGTTGCTAAAAAGATTTTGGGCGACTTTTCACCCTGTAATGAAACTAGAACCACAAGGAAAGATTTTGTACTCCTTCCTCTTTTTATTTTTCATCTAATTGTGCCATTAATCATCTTCTTCATAGCTATTTTGATCTTAAACTTTTCCCCTGGGGATACATGCCAGAAAAATGAAAACCATTACTTCGTGAACCCGGTATCCCTCCTGCAGCATCCCACACAGGGCAATGCTGTCCATCTTGTCTTTCCTTTTCCTCTACTCTCCTAGTACATCCTAGTGTTCAACAGTACCATTGTGTTCTGTACTCAAGATTTACAGAATGGAAAGATGTTCATTCTGTTTTAGTACCTGATAGGTGGCAATTACTCCTCTATATACTCTGTCATCTTAATTTTAGGAAATCCTAAACTGAAACAATATTCAAAAAAGTTTCTGTTGTGTGGTTTGTGTGGTAAGTGAGAGGGATCTGGATCAGTTGCTATGATCTAGGAATCAGCCTCTTCTCTGTGTCTGTCTCCCCCTGTTCTGTCTCCCTTCACTTAATAATGAGCATTTTGCTCATATGTGTCCTGTTCATCTTCGCAGCCCATGCAATCTAAGGTACGCTTTCACATTTTCTCCCTTTGGCAAGGGAATACAGATGACCTTGCAAGATGAAAGCTACCAAGATCTTATAACAGGGCAGGCCAAATAGCTCAGCAGATTAAACTGCCTGCTTAGGCAGATGAAGCGGCTAGGCTTCTATCCCTGACATGCTGTGTAGGCCCCACCCTCAAGGCACCTGAGATGGTGATTGAGATTGGGCATGCTGGTGTGCACTGTAATCCTATCTCGTAGGAGGCTTAACAAAGGTGGATCACTACAAGTCCTAGTTACATAGTGAGACTCTGTAGAACCTGTCCTAAAAAAAAATTTAAAAAGTACCAAGGTCTTGGTGTGCAATATCTTACAACTGCTTGAAAAAGCATAATTGCCTGAAAGATGAATGTCCTGAAAGGGGAGAAAAACAAGTGTCTGAACTCTTGATTTTAAAGAGGTTAAACTATGTTAAAATATGTTATGAATTTTGTAGGACCAAAGTCAATAGGCTATCTTGTTCTCTGACTCAAACAGGCAAACAGCCTTTTTTACCTGCAGCTGATTTCTGTTCTAATTTAGGGAGTCACAGATAATGAAGCACTTCTGAGACCAGAAATCAGTCTGAGGGCTGGGAGCTCTTTTTTAACCCATCTGAACACATTTTCTGTGTCCATTTTGCAGAGAATTTAGATATCATGGTGACACTTTCTAGAAAGCAATGAAAAGGCTCAGAGCCAGAGTAAAAGAAGGAGATGGAGGAGGAATTGGAGGGGATGTCTGAAAGCTCCCATCCAATATCCCCTATTTTTGTTCCTGGGACAGACAAGTGCCCTAGACTTGTGCTCTTGGCTTCAGAACATCTCCAATGACTTATGGTTATTTGGTCTTTCTACACAGAACTTGTCATCTTACAGTGGCAACATAAGTAGTTAGAAGCATTGTGGCGTTCCAATCTTCTTGACTTTAGAGATTCACTTAATGCTAGGCTGACTGATGATTTGGGAAACAATTAGCTTCATATAGGTTTGCAAAACAAACTGAAAGACTCTTTTCTTTTTCTTTTTTTCTTTCAGAATTTTATTGATAAACAGCAATTAGACAGTTTCAAATC
>NDGN011223666.1:0-10263 GCA_002564285.1 Tympanoctomys barrerae
TGAAACTGTCTCATTGCTATTTGTTTCTCAATAAAATTATGGAAAAAAAATAAAAACAAACAAGCAAAAAAAATCTTGCATACCTATGTCTGATAATCTGAGCAACAAATCTGATGATAGCAAATATATAATATAACAATCATTCTTAATCTCCTGTGCTTGTTTTGAAATTCTGCATTTTTTGTTGCTTTGTTTTTGTCTTTGTTTTTAAAAAATAGAATAAGAGAAACCTGAAGAACATAGCACTGACATCTAATGTAGTTTCATCTTTGTTATATCCTTACTTGAAAAGAAACATGTATAAAAGATATTCTGAGGAAAATTAATCCTACTGCAATATGGGCAGTGTCCTAGTCACTTTCCTCAATGCTGGGACACAATACCCAACATCTAAAGCTTAAAGATGGAGAGGTTTATTTTGCTTCATGTTTCAGTTTGTGGTCAGCTGATGCCAAAGAAGAAAAAACATGCTAGTGGAAAATGACACAGGAAAAACGGCTGTCATCATGGCAACCAGGAAGCAGAAAGAAGAGAAGGATCCTGGGAAAGAGGCACTCCCTGACAGGTCAAGCCCCCTATAACCCTGTCCTTCAAGTCAGATCCTGCTCCTAATACCAAGTCAGCTATAAGCCCACATAAACCAAGCACATTCCAACAGCCCCAGCTATAAATGTGTGAGACTCTTGGGGGACATCCAGATATAAACCATAGCAGACAGGTTATTAATGACAGCCAAACAATTATCAATTATATTATAAATGATAACAACATTGTGGTCAGACAAAGAACATCCTCCTTGGGAAATACATGATGAAGTATTTAGGGGAAGTATAAAATCTGTGATTCAAAACAGTTCAGCAACAAAAGGAAGATAGAAATGAAGCAACTGTGGAAGAATGTGATGTTTTAGTTTAGCTTTAGTTCTAGCTTTGATTTTGTGGCAAGGTCCTATGGTGCCCAGCCTCATCTTGAACTCCTGGATGCCAGTGATCCCCTCATGCTAGGCTTACAGATGTAACTCCTTGCTTAGGAATAATGATAACTGTTAAACCCAGGTGGGAGGTGCCTGGATATTTGTACTCCTATTCTTACCAAACATATTTTCGGTATGTTTGAAATCTTTCATCAAAAAAATTTTTACCACTTACAATCTTGCTGAGAAAAGTAGTTTTTAAAAGTTCATCCAGCTTTTGTAACTTTTGTGACTCACTACAATTAAATACCCATTCTCCAGTTACATAAACAGCTAATACACATTACTTGCACTGTCACCTGTCTTACCTAGGGTAATTTGGTTGAAAAGAGAAGAGACTCCCATTCACTCAAACTCAGTCAAGACCCCAGAGTCATTACTAAGCTCCCACTACCCATGTAGAGTCAAGGATGGGAATAGAGGAGACCTATCTTAAGAAATGAGTATTTAGCTCAGCAGAATTGGAGGGTATTTCTGATGTTCATGGATTTATCACCAGGACATAGTGCTTTGGCTCCTTTCCGTTACTGACCCTCTGGACCTAATTCTGATTGCAGGATCTGTGTCTCCCATCTAATTGGCCATAGTCTTTTGTGTTTCTTAATTCTGATTCACCAGAGCAAGAAACTGACTGGTGCAGCCCACCCCTGTGTGCCCTTTGATCAGTCCAGCTATGCCCATGAAGGAATTGGACCAAGTGATGAAAACCATGGCTGCTGATACATTAAGGACTCAAGGCAGGTCAGTGAAGAATGAGCAGGGCACACAACCAGAGCATCACTAGAGCTCTGCTGCTTGACAGAGATGATCCTGAACCACAAGGAGCTTTTGCAGTGATCTAGAGAGGACATTTCTGAGTTTCTTTATCTCTGCACAGAGCTGATGTGGCCCATGAGATCATCGTCTTGCTGATTAATATAAAGCAGTTACATTTCAGAGCACAGGGGTTACCTGTAAATGGTCTGAACTGAACACTTAACTGAAACTAGATGAAATGAAGTAGCCAATCTCCTTGGGTCTGAGTTGCATGAAGCAACATGGACTTTCACTGAGACCTAGTATCACCTTTACTTTATTTAATCAGCAAACATGTACGGAGTGAATGTCTGCTCTCTGTCTCATACTTTACTAGGAGAAACAGTGGCATACAGAAGAAATAGACAAAGCTTCTGCATGTTGATGGCGTACATGAGCACCAGAAAGTGTCAATAACGATTGTGTGAATGGGAGCAATCTTGAGTCAAGGTAAGCCAAGTGTAGGGTGAGAGCCATGAGTACCATGAAAGACAGGAAAGCTGGAAAATTCAGATAAAAAGATTTCTAGAAGGAATTTGACTTTGGAGGACAGTAAGAACTTTTAAAGAATGCCCTTCAGGGTAGGGAGAATAAGAAGATCATATATAAGAAATATGCCAGGCAAGCCTAGAAAATAGATACTAGGTAAATAAGCATATTTTATTGAAGACAAGGGAGATATTTCTTTAAAAGATAGCTGAAAGCAGGTTATGGTGGAAGAGCCCAGATTGCCGTGATGATGAGCTCCAGCTTAAGAGAGAGGCTCTGGAGTCAGGAGGGGAAGGATGAGATCATGTTTTAGGAAGTGCTGGTGTCAGGAGGGGGGTGAGAGGGCAAAGAGCTTTGCAATTTACAAAGCTTCTTCACATATGAGTCATCTAATTCTCTCCTGGCAAATGGTTTCTTACGAGGCTTTTAGAGACTGGTGCTGGGCAGCATTCAGAAGTCTACACAGACTAGAGTTACAGCAATTAAAGAGTAAGTTACTGGCGCCAGGATGGTCAGACAGATCAATGAAACAGAAAGGAATATCTGGAAACGGACCCAAATATTTATATTTATGTATGTATAAGTTTAATATTTTATCATGGTGGAGAAAAGAATAATTTAATAAACAGTTTTAGGACTATTATCTAACCACCAAGGGAAAAAATAGATAAGATGCCTGCCTAACAATTTTAATAAAAATTGTTTTTTTGAATGACTAAACAGCGAATCTTGAATTTTAGCATACATTTAATAATCTGCAGAGTTTGTAAAAGAGAGAGAGACAGACAGAGAAAGACTCCCAGACATTCTGACTCAGCAGCACTAAATTGGACTACAGGAACTAGGTTCTACTGGACACACAGTAATAAATACATGCTTAAAGATTTAATATAAAATATATAACTATGAAAGCATTCTAAATATAAATTAATATTTATCCCAGATTCCACTTTCCTCTCATAGAGCATAGCTACAAATTCTGGACAGTATAGCAAAAACAAACACAAGAAGACAATGAAAGGTAGAAAAAAAGGTAGCCTGAATCATTATCTCGGGAGCTGAGGCAGCTTCTCTAGGTTACTTTTTGTTTTGGCCTCATGAATTGCAGACTAAATGATGGGAAAGCCAGAAACACCTTCAAGAGCAAACAAACAAACAGAAATAGCCCCAAAGCAGTCTCTCCAGCAAAAGAACAAAGAAAAGAAGCCCAGCAGGATAATACCAAGGCTGCCAGAGTCAAACACTGTAGCCTCACCCCTGCCAGAAATGAAGAGCCCAGACCTCAGTCCCCCACTTGAGGGAGCCAAGTCCCTGTCTGTCACAGTCACATCAGAGAAGGCCTCGTGGACAATGGCCCAGATAAAATGAGTTATTCCATGTAGGGAGCAATAACTGGGCACCCTTCCTCCACCCGGCCCCAGCAGGTGATCAACAGAAGCTGGGGAGTGACCAAGAGCCACTCTTGCAGGGCCCTAAAAAAGGAC
The DNA here is from genome assembly GCA_002564285.1 of Tympanoctomys barrerae. Taxonomy (NCBI): domain Eukaryota; kingdom Metazoa; phylum Chordata; class Mammalia; order Rodentia; family Octodontidae; genus Tympanoctomys; species Tympanoctomys barrerae. Next base: position 3,742 of record NDGN011223666.1, read on the forward strand.
AGAGCACAAACTGCATCCTAATTCCCCAGGCAATATTGTCCCCCTCCCCCTGCAGTCATAGTCCTTCTAGAAATCCCGGTCAAGGGGATCTTTCCTGTTCTTAGTCCATGCACAAGTTCTTAACCAACTTGATTAGTTAGAGATGGTCACTTGATAAAGGATCACTTACCCATTGGTTACCAGCAACCCATGGCAAATCTTTCCAGGAATAAAAGAGGTGACAGTTATCTACTGAGCCATTCAATTTCTCTTTCAACTGGTGCTATAAACTACAGATGTTCCTGGACTCATGATAGGTCCATAATCTGATAATCCCATAATAAATTGAAAATACTGCCAGAAGTACATTTTGACCTAACCTGCCAAGAATCATAGCTTAGTAGCACAATATGATGTAGACCCAGAGGATGATTTTTTTATATTCATGATGCATGGCAGATTGGGGACAGCAGCTCACTGTCACAGGCCAGCATTGTACAAGAGTCACATTCTACATATCATAAACCCACCAAAAGGTAAAAGTTCAAAATATATAAATACTACAGTGTTTACAGAATGCATGTCACTTTCATATCATCATTTAGTCAAAAAAATCATGTTAATCTGACCACATGTATAGCTACTGTAAGTATAAAATGACAGGAAATTAAGGATAAGGTAAAAATAATTATTGTACTATCAGAAAACCTGTAAACCAATTGATAAGAAATTGTGCTCATGATATTGCTAAATATAAAAAAGAAAGTCTAAAAACAAATATACATAAGTCAAAAAATGAAAAATAAACTATTAGATAAAGAGAAATGACCAAATTGCTCTTTTTTTCCTATTTGTTTAGTTTGGTTTTTTGTTTTTTGTTTTTGCTGATTTAAACTTCTCCTCTAACAACAAATATGGATTACTTCCATAATTGTTAAAGCAAAAACAACTTGAAAAATTGCAACAGTTTCTCTTTTGTTTTGTTTGGGTTTAGTTTTTATTTGAAATTTACATAACCAATAAATCCTAGTCTGGTTTTAGCTGAGAAATTAGGTAAATTTCAAAACTTAAATTAGAAGACATATACATGACTCAAAAATGGCCCTTCCTGGGCCAGCAAGATAGCTCAGCACACTAAAGCGCCTGCCTAGGCAAGTTTAGGCAAGTTCAGGGACTGCAGTTCCATCCCCAGAACCACATGCCATGCCAGCCCCAGCCCCAGCCCCAGGGTGGGCTGAGCCAGGCAGAGTCTGGGCATAGTAGCGCATGCCTGTAATCCCAGCTCTGGGGAGGCTGAAAGCAGGAGGATCACCATGAGTCCGAGCTGCATAGTGAGACCCTGTAAAACCAAATACATTAAAAAAAAAAAAAAAAAAAAAAGTCCTTTCTATCCACACACTGAGTGGGGCTGGTTATGGTGGTGCCATTTTTTCTTAATCCAATTGCCTTCTATTAAATTATTGCTACCAAGGAAAGCTATAGCCAACACAATGAAGGGAAACGTGTTTGTGTGAATATATGTTATTGACAGAACATGAAATTTATTGTATTTATTTTTTCTTTTGCCACAGTCAATAGTAGATTATAAGACTAAATAGTAAAATTGACTTTGTGTGAACATGTGGGTGTATATCCACGTGCATACACACTGTCTCATACACAGGCCCATCAAGTACAACAGAGTAACATCTCCTGTAACATCCAGTACAACAGAGATGAATTCCCAGAATAGGATCCCCCAAGGCAATAATTACAGGTTAAACTAAAGCAACTAAACCAATTGAGTCTTTTTTTTTAATCTTTTATTTCTTTATTTATTTGGTATAGGGTCTCACTATGCAACTCAGAGTCATAGTGATCTTCCCACCTCAGCCTCCCCACCACTGAGATGACACATGAGCACCACTACACCTGGTTTCAGGACTGGCTCAATGTGCCCAGGATCCAGGGCCAGCATGACATGCAATACCAGGGATTGAACCCAGGTCCTTGCATTTGCCAGGCAGGCACTTAGACCACTGAGCTGTCTCCCCAGCCTTGAAAGCCATTCTTTAGTTTTTATAGGAATTTTGCAGAGGCTCTCCAAAAAACTCTCAGAACCTAGAAAATCTCTTGCTCAGCTCTAACAAAGTGGTAATTGAAAGCTGCACCTTTAAGACCACAAAAAAATCGTTAGAAGGACCACTGTGATCATGTAAAGAACCAGACCTAGTAATTTATACTAAAGCTTGACTTTCCCCTAACTGGTAGGTATGGCCCAAATTGCCCAGAAAAAATGTACAAGCCTCTCCATTTGGTGTTGTGAAAGAGAAAGGACACAGACATTGGTTGAGGACCTGGCCTCTGTTCCACATGACGCCAGCATTCCCTGTGCTTTAGATCACTCATTCCCCACTTTTACCTTGTGGACTTCTCACTTGATTGTCTCCAGCATACAAATAGTAACCAAATCTCAAAATAAAACAAGTTGGGGAAACATAATTTAAATTAGCTCAGCATTATGAAAGCTCAGAAAAGCAAAGACACTCTCAGAACACTTCAAAATATGCAGGTTTACATTCAGGTCTTGCACCCAGACAGTGTTCCTCAGTAGATGCGACTGGTTCCCCACCCCCAACCCCACCAAACACACCATTCCTGCCTTAAGTTTCAGGTAAGTCTTAGCATTCCCTCTCCACTACCATTAGAACCTCTTCCCAAGAAAGACTGCCACACTTGGTCCTTTAAAGTAGAAATTGAAAGTACTGTTCTCTCCCCTTGGAGAATTCTATTTTCATCAGGAACTCTGGCTTCCCACTGCAGGTGAAGCAGCAGCCCTTTCTATGGTTTTGAGATGCCAGTAGTAAGCATCACGTGGACACTGCAGGGTAAATAGAATGTTAAAAAAAAAAAAAAAAGAAAAAGGGCACCGCAGTACTAGCTATGTAATTTGCAGGAGCTGGCACAAAATAAAAATGCAGAGTTTCGTGTGCAAAAATGATCAAGAATTTCAAAATTAAGATAGCAGAGCATGAAACTAAGCACAGACCGTTGTAAGCAGAACACTTCGGGCAACTGTCACGGTCCATGAAACCAGCCTGGCCCACTGGACTGACCTCCTGCTCGGGCCCAGAGCCATACCTCAGGCTTGTGCTTTGGAAACGCAGGCCCACGTCTTCCTCTAGGGGCCTTCTTGCCCTCTGCTGCAAGGCCAACCTCCTCTGTGCCTTCCTCCACAGTCCTGCTGCACAAGAGGGCACACTTCATCTCACACCCCAAAGATGAGTGCACATGCCCTTTTCATGTTAAGAATTTCACATGTAAATTCTGAGCTGCAGCAAAAGCACAATGATAACAACAGGGCATATGGAGCTTCCAAGAGATATCGCGGTAAGACACCCTGGTCTCCAGAGCCAGATTGCCTGGGCAGATGTCTGACCTGAGATACTTGCAGCTTTTGTATCTACAAATGAGACTCATAAAGCAGTCCTATCCTATGAAAAGGCATTTGGAAGGCTGTGCTGCTTATAGTGATTCTGAGGCACCATCCAAAGCAAGGAAACATGCAGTTGATAGTGCTTCCACTGTTCAGTACCTCTCTTTCAGCAAGTTCTCTACCTAGCTTCTCCAAGCTTCAGTTCCAAACCTGTGATATGAGCATAACAACATACTGAGCTTGGAGGAGCAGACTAAAACCCCAGACTTGGGTTGAGGAGCATGTAGCCAAAACCACATGCCCCAGCATTTTCAACCTCTCAAATCCTCCCCATCTAGTCATCTGTCCAAAATGTCCATAGTTCCAGAGGAATAAGATACAGGGTGAAAAACAACAAAACATTCTCTTATGGTGACCATTCAAAGGTTGCCATTGGGAACCTCACCCCTCCACCTCACTGGAGATCTGGACTGCACCTGGGTAGGGATTTCAGGGAGAGTATGTAGTTGAAATCCTTCAATTAGAGGCCAAACGGTAACTCTATAATCACCCCTCCTAGGACACTAGCTGCTACAACATTGGGGTTAAAGGCCAACATAGGGTATTTCACAGTGATAAAGCCATAGTGAGTCCTCATTGGGAATCAGATACACGGGAGTCACCAAAGTTAGCTGCAGCAGCAGTAGCAGTAGCAAAGGAAGGCACTTGGTCTGGGCACCCCATGACACCTGCCTGGCCTGGGTTCCCTATCACTGTCCCACAACCCAGAGCAAAGGATGAGACAGGGCAAGGCTGCCAAGGGTTCATTCTGTCAGTGATGCCAGCAGTTATATGAGAGAAGGGAATAGAACAGAGGCAGACACTCTCGACTTCCCAAGACGGCTAGGTTTTGTGAAGTTTCAACAGAGACTCCTTGGAGAAAGAAAGAGGGCAGCATTTATCCATTGACTTTCTCCTGCAATGGCCAAAAGTTAATTAACATTAATTATGGTGCTTCTAGATGGAATTCACACTAAGCTGAGATGTCAGACAAGCCACAGGGCTCACAGGGACTTGTAGACAATTTCTGCCAAGGAGAGTATCCGTCTGTTACACTTGGACAGCTGACTGACATCTGTGTAGCATTAGTTCCTGCAATAAAACCTGAAAGAAAATGTAGGACTCTGAGAATCTGCAATGTCCAACACAGAAAGAGAGTTCTAGTGAAGGTGAATAGGTAAAAGATGAATGTGAATGCATTGAGTTCACAGGGAAAGTAATACTGGCTTTTTTTATTATAGGTGGTCCTGCTAGACAGGCTCTTTCCTGCTCAAAGCTGAAGCTATTACCTGGAAGAAAAACAGGTGTCATTTTCCCTCCACTTCAACACTGACACACTGGGGTCCAGATTTGGTGATCCAAAAGACTCAGGGCTTCTCAGCTGGGCATATCCTTGCAGGGTGTTCATTCCACTAGTCTATTCTACAGGGAGCCTTATGTTTTAAATAACCAAAAGAACTTAAAACATGTGCCTTTAAGAAGTTGGCAAGAAGCTTTTGCACATTTTTCCTTGAATTGTTTTAGGAAGGTGTCTATTAAGATAATGAGGACATAATCACAGAAAGTTTTCTTCAGTCTAAAGGTAGCAGAAAGCAAATAGCCATGGACTTGCAGCCCAAAAGATATCAGGGAAATAAATGAGAAATTTTATCAACCCGGGATAATAAGAAAATCTTCCAAATCACAGGAGACATAGTGGTCATTCCCAACATCATTATGCTGATGTGAAGACTCAGGTGAGATGTTTGATTTAAATAGAAGTCAATAACTTCAAACACAAAGAGCATCACAGTCTCAGATAATTTAGCCTTAAAATCCTTGGGATCCTCAGACTACTTTGCACATTCTCTTTTCCAAAGGAATCCTCTGGATTTTTCCCTGCAGCATAGTATAACAATGAATAGGAGCACAGGTCTGATACATAGTAGTCTTCCAAGAGCCTCATGTGCTCACAGGCAGGTATTTTGAAAAGTAATTAAATTATGGGGGTTTGTAGCTGACTTGCTATTAGAAGGTAAGCTCTGGGCAGAAAATGTGGGTGTCTGTGGTGGGGCCTAGTGGGGTTTATTTCCCTTGATCTCCTTTGCTTTGTTTCTCACTGCCATGACCTGAATAACTATTCCTCTGCCATGCCACACTACCATGCTGTCCTGCCTTAAAGTCATAAGACCATGGACTGAAACCTCTATCACTGGGAACTAAAATATACCTCTTCTTTAATTTATGGGTATTAGACATTGTGTCCCAGAGATAATGAAATTGGCTAAGGTGGGGGAATGGCGTGGTCTAGCTAACCAATTTTTTTAGTTAGAGAAAGGCTGCTTCCTAAAACTCTGTCTGTCCCATATTTCTAACACATTTGAATCCACTTCACTACATCCCAGAGTGGATTGTAGGTGACAGAATGTACTTTCTGTTTCAAGATTAAATCTCTTTTTGTTTTTTTAGGACCTTCACTCTGAACACTATGAACAAGAAATGGCATTGTTCAGAAGTCAGATGTTCAAATCCCCAGTCTGTCACCTACCGGCTAAGTAACATTATCCAAGTTACTTTCCCTCTTTATGCCTGCCTCTCTTTCTTGCAAAGTGAAGGTCATAGCCTCTATGCTACATCCTAGGGTTTGCATAAGAGCTCCCAATGGTTCATGTGTTAAAGGCTGAGAATCCAGATTGGGCACTACTGGCAGATAGTGGCACCTTATCGCAGGTGTTCGTTACAGTAATACAAAGCTAATGCACCACAGATGTTTCACAAGGATAACACATGTCTGATTATTCCCAGAGCTCACTCTCAGGGCTGTGAAAGCAGATGGAAAAAGTATGAGAGAGGTATTATGTCCGTACTGATGCCAGAGGCCTTTGAATCTTTGTGTGTGTGTGTGTGTGTGTGTGTGTCTGTGTGTCTGTGTGTGTGTGTGTGTGTGTGTGTCTGTCTGTCTGTCTGTCTATCTGTCTGTGTGGCTGTCTCAGCCCACCCCAGGGGTGGAGCTGGCACAGAATGTGGTGCTGGGGATTGAACTGTGGTTCCTGCACACTTGCCTAAGCAGGCACTTTAGACTGCTGAGCTACCTCACCAGCCCCCAGAGG
>NDGN011223769.1:0-10483 GCA_002564285.1 Tympanoctomys barrerae
TTGTTCTAAGATTTATACTACATCTTTGACTTACAATTTATTTAAAAGACATCATATGATATATTCTCCTAGTATTATAGACTTTAAAAAGTATATTTCCATTTTCTGTTGACTTAAAAAAGATTATGAATAAAAGCAAATTCTGAAAATAATGGACATTTTGAAGAAATTTTAAAAAATATTATACACCATGGTCAAGTAGGAGTCATCTCAGGAATATAGAGATGGTTCAACATACACAAATCAATAAATACAATACACCGTATCAATAGGGCCAAAGACAAAAATCATAACATCATCCCAATAGATACAGAAAAAGCTTTTGACAAAGTCCAATGCTCATTCATGATAAACACCATGCAGAAAACTGGAGTAGAAGGTCTTTATTTCAAACTGATAAAAGCCATCTATGACAAACCATCAGCCAAAATCACACATTAAATGGCTAAAACGTGAAAGATTTCACTCTAAAATCAGGAACAAGAAAAGGATTCCACTATTATCATTCTTATTCAATATCATTCTGGAAATATTAGCAGAGCAATTAGCTAAGAGGAAGAAATAAAAGAAATAGGATAAGAAAGGAAGAAGTTAAATTATAATTATTCACAGATGATGTGATAACAGGGAGACCCAAAACCCCACCAAAAGACTACTAAATTTAATATCCAAATTCAGCAGTGTAACCGGTACAAAGTCAATGAGTGAAAATCAGCAGCATTCCTGTGTACAAACAGCAAACTCATGAAGAAAGAAATTAGGCTGTAATGCCATCCGAAAAGTGAAACACTTAGGAATCAATCTTTAAAAGGTAATAAAAGATGGAACATTGAAAACAATAGTACTCTGAAAAGAGAGTTTGATCAGAAATGTAAAGGTAGCCCTTGCTCATGGATAGGAAGAGCCAGCACAGTAAAAATGCCCGTGCTCCCTAAACTGCTATGCAGATTGAATGCCATCCCTATCAAAATACGACGGGCTCAGCTTAGCACAGGTGGACAGCAGGTCTCGGACTCTTGAAATAACAAACGCTGCATGCACGCAGTGAGCTCAAGAACCTCTTTGTGTCTTTTCCCTTTTGAAATATAATGCAGAGTCCAGGAAAGTGATCACGCCCCTCCACAGGAGCCTTGTACAAATGACTCCTTCACAGCCAGCACAGAGCTTGTTCATAAGTTTTACGATGTGTGAAGCATATGTTCAAGGAAGTATTTATTAGTGAGACTGTAAGTTAAATTAGGAAGGCTGGTTCATGCCTTAAATGTTTTATCATTTTCCATTCTGTTTATGTAGGTAGGCCCTTGTATGAAATTTCAATTTGCCTTTAATGTATTTCTCTGACAAGTGACTTAGTCTGGTCAGATGGATTTTGTTTTGAATCCTCTGATAACTTATCTCTCACAGTTGAAAGGAAATGGGACAATTATTCTTGCGCGCTTAAAGTTTTGTGTTCTGTGCACATAATAGAGAATTATTTTCCTGGCGAATTTAATGAGATTCTTCTCCCTGAAAATCAGGGCATTTTACCTTCAAGACAATATGATAAGTTTAGAAACTGGCTGCTCACATCCTTGTCTGTGACAGTCACATCTGAAATAAAGGATGATACAGGTGGCCTCTATCACAGATCCTGCAATGAGCTGTGGCCCTTGGGCTCTGATTTCAGCAACGCTCCTGCCAGAGCACTCCAAAATTAAGGCCAGAGTTTAAAATCTGTAAACTCAGAGTCGACAAGATAGCTCAGCGGACTAAGCTCCTGCTTAGGTAAGAAAAGGGACCAGGTTCAATTCCCAGCACCACATGCTGCACCAGCCCCGCCTCAGGGGAGTACTGAGCCTGCAACAGAGATTGGGCATGCTGGTGCACACCTCTAATCCTGAGCTGCCTAGTGAGACCCTGCATCAAATATGTTTTTTAAAAAATCTGTAAACTCTGCAGATCTTAAAATCCATTGCAGCCAAGCTTTGGTAGTAAAATCCTGAAAATCAGAAGTTATTAATTATGAATCATGCCACTTATTATATCCCCAGCCTTGTTTTCCCTGAAATGTCTGAATGCAATTCACTATACACATCTAAAGAATAGTACATTCACTTCACAAATCTAAAGTCTTTCTGTATTATTAAGACACATAATAATATATGTATGTGTGATGTTTTTGTAATGGGAAAAATTACCCACATAGAAATAAAAGCTGACTAAAGCATGCTATAAGTGTATACAGCTTTTTCCCTCAACAGATCCTTTTAAATACACAGCAGCACCTCAGTTCAGACTTGACTCTTTCCACAACTGAGGTCATAAACCCAACTGGACTAGAACCGAATAATAATAGAATGTTGACCTTATGGAGAAATTTGACTAATCATAATGCAAACTTAAAGTTTTAGAAACAACTGCACAATATAAAAAATTAATCTCTCTACGCTTTTCTGCCCCATGGACACTAAAACTCTTTGGAACACGATATTGGTCTTAAAGAAAACCAAAAATCCACGGATCTCTGTATGGCCCTGGCGTAAAGAAGAGAAGCTGGCTGGCCTGGAGAAGCGTGACGCTGCGGCTCACTTCACAGAGGCTGCTCGGCCAGGCCCTGCAAGGAGGCCTGCTCTGGATGTTTTCTCTGCATCTAAAATCCTGGCTGGAGCCTCGGTTTATCTTTAAACACTCACGCTTGAGCAAGTTCAGACAAAGCGCTCCTCATTACAACTCACTCTGCTTTCTTTATTGTCTAGTAAATTTCCTTCACAAGGGACAAAAACAAGCTGTGGACACATGAGCGCCACATATACAGGATGCCTGTGAGGGCAGAACTGCAGGACAGCACATGCCCAGGCAGGCTGGTGAGATGACAGACGCAGGATGGGTCACTGGACTGTGTCATTGGCTCTGCAAAGCATCACACACATACCCCGGACCTCCGTCCCCGTCCCTGTCCCCCTGACATGGCAAGTCTGCGAGCATCTGCTGTGTGCATTTGCTGGGGAGACTGACACAAACAGTTGCAAGGCTTCCACTGCTGCCCTGACACCAGGAGGCACTGGACAAGGTGTATCAGGGTGCTTGTTGCTGTCATGAGTCTACTGCGAGCCCGGCATAGTCATAGCACCTTGCGCGTCCTCACAGCAGAGCCACAAAGACTATAATATAATGGTCCCCATTTTATAAATTAAGAGGCTGAATATCAGAAAAGACCCAGAAACAACCTCATGTTGAAGAGGCAGGAAAACAGTGAAAACCCAGCTATCTACATTTATGTTCTCTCCCTGAAAAGCCTGTTTGATATAGTACTAGACAAGTGTCGTAACTTTAATTAAGTTTAAATTAATTGTAATTAAGCTAAGTGAAAAACCTAGGTGCTCAGTTCCATAGACCAGTATTGAGACTCTCAGCCCCCATAGGTGTCTGCTGCTAGTCGTGACGGTGTTGGACACACACATGCAGAATATTCTCATCACTTCAGAAAACGGTGTTAACATTACGGCTGCATGTTTCTCTAAGCCAGTTTAGTCTCGATTGAAAATAACTATTTTTCTTTTAAAAATTATAATAAACATTTATTAGTAAATTATCAGGCCTCTATGATAAAGACAATACATTTTCTGTAGACAAGTAACCAATTCCATGCAACAGACTGCATAGGGATAGAAAAGATGCTTATACTCATGACCATACAGTCAGAAAACTGGAAGACTCATCAGCTATAGTTCAGGCAGATGTTCTGTTCAAAGATAAAAATTAATGGTGTCAGGCATGGTGGCACACATCTACAATCCCAGCACTTGGGAGGCTGAGGCAGGAGGATTGCCATAAATTCAAGGCCAGCATGTACTACACAGTGGCTTCAGATCTATGACAACTACATAGCAAGACCCTGTCTCAAAACATATAAACAAACAAACTGATGGTGGTGAAAAAATCCAAAAGCCAATAGGAAAATTCCAAATAATTTTCCATCACCTCATTTACCTGTAGTACTGCATAGTCCATCAGCTTAAAGTTGCTCTTATGGTTTCTTGTAAATTTGGGGATATTATCCTCTTAGCACTAATCTTTGAAATCAAGCAATTTTCTATCTTTGGCCTTCATTTTATCCTGGAAACCTTTCTCTTAATGAGAAGTCAAATGACTTTTTCATCAGGCAGCCAGTGTGAAAAACTCCAGCATTCACCAGCCAGCCAGCAGATCTTCTTGAGCAGCGTTGGCTAGCGCTACCTGAGGGCTCAAAATGCACCGTTCTCACAGCAGTGGCAAAGCAAGCAGGCACACAATAGTCACAGCAAAGCCAAGTAGACTGCTCTTTCCTCCTTTTAAGATCAACTGTCATTTTAGAAGAAGAGATACTTGAGGCATGAGGAAAGAGACCTGGGAGTATACATGGCACATGTGGAAGAAGAGTTGGGCATCACAGAAGGAGGCTGTCAGAGCTCAGCAGACGCAGCAGGTCTACAGGATCCTGGACCTCCTTCAGCTCCCCCAGCCTGTGCTCACCATCAGCTCCCCTGCCCCGTCCTCCCACAGACTGTGAGCTGCTTCAGACCTGCTGCTGAGCCACAGAGCCCCAAGACATAGTAGAAGCTTGGACTTACTGAAAAGATAAGCCAACAAATCACTGTTGGGTACCATGGCCATGAAACACCAGCCTCCTCCCTCCCCTGATAAACATTATAATTGTTGGCCCCAAGCCACTAGGCCTCATTGTTTGCTACTGCTGCCACCAGCCGGCTCTGGTCCAATGCACCACGGCCCACGTGCCAGCAGGCTTCTCCTAGCCAAGGTGACTCAGCTGCTCTCCGGCTGCTCTCTCAGAGAGAAAAGAGCTCCAGTGAGAAACGAGGAACCAACGGCTGGACAACAGCTGACACCTGGGGAGGTTCTGTAGGCCGCTCGCACTGCAGAATGCATTCAATGCTGGAGAATATTTACATCGCCTAAGAATTGGAGAAGCTGCTAGCTTAATTTATAGTTCGTAATTCAATCCTTTAAAATTCTGGCTCATTATGCAAGCTTTTAGGTTTAATAACCTGGAGAGTTTGGCAATATAGGTATTAATAGCCTAATTAGATCTTTCTAAATATCTACTCTATTCACTACAGCAAATGTCTTCATGCAGCTAGCTGGGGGGACGGGGCAATAGGTGCTTGCTACACCTGCATTTGTTCCTACTAATGCTACTATTAAATTAAAATGCATTCTTATTTCTGTAAGAACTATGGAGACATCAAAGAGGAAATGATTTCTAGTCCACAACAATTACGAGAGGCACTTGCCTCATTGTTAAGTGAGGGCTTTGGATTGCTTCCCATAATATCCATATGTTCCAGTTAGGAATATAGAACATTGTTCAAAATGCTGCTGAGGACATGCAGTTCTCACCCCACCACTAGCTTGGAAGGTTTGCCTTTCTAAGGTGATTTCCTTCCCAAGAAAGGAAGAAATGGAATGGCGCCGTGAGCATCCACTCTTTCCTGAATGCAGTGGTGAAAATCTCAGCTGCCTCCTTGGGCAAACTTGCATCTCTTTTGTGTTCCACATCCTGTGGGACAGCTTGGTTTGCAAGCCAATTTTTTTTTTTTAATCTGTTTTCTGTTTTCCTCAACTGAACATTTTTATGAGCATTGAATTCTCGGGGAAGAGGGCACTAAGGAGAGACACTTGAGCTCATCTCCTGCAGCGCTGCCCCCAGAGCCTGAGGCACCCAGGAACCGCAGCTTCTCTTCTTCCTCACACCAGCCCTTGCTGACCCAGAGGACAGCTGGCCCCAGACATCACCTCTCATGGAGTGAAGGAAGAGGAAGCTGCTGCTGGACCCGCCTCCCCTCGGAATGGGCATGTTCTAGCCCCCCATTCTGACTTGATGGTCTATTCAGAGCTGAGTGTTATACGTTTGCTGTTGCCACACAGACTGCTTCAGAGTCCGTTGTAAGCAGTGTCCTGGCAGAGAAGCCCTAGAGAAATTCAGACCGGAAAGCACTCATAAGCTAGACAACCTTCCCTTGATGACAGGTTGTGCCAGTGACGGCTGAGGGACTCCTAGCTGTAGGGACTCCTACAGGCAGCAGGCACATGGTGGCTAGATCAGCATGACTCCCAGGACAAAGAGCTGGTGGCAGGCACTCCTGGTGTGACGGTCAGGAAATCCATGACAAATCCCAATCAACTCTGAGGAACTACTGTGGTCCCTCCTCTAAGGTTCGTGAACAAACAGCATAATGTCCTGTCTGTTCATTGTTCTTAATCCACAGAATGTCAGTACTGGGGCTCGGAGCTCCAGCTACCAACTCTGGATTTTGGAGATGTTTTAAAAAATGATGAAGATGCGTACACTTGGCTCTCCACCCTCAAGAAAGTAGGCATCGTCCGACTCACCGGAGCAGCTGACAAACAAGGAGAAATTAAAAAACTTGGGAAAAGGATTGGTTTCCTCTATCTCACCTTTTATGGGTAAGTCGCCTATGGGTTTGTGTTCTGCTGTCACAAATACAGCTGGTTGTTCTCCCCACAAGGATGTTCTTCTGCTTAAAGAGAGAGAAATGTCCATAAAGCCCTCCGCAGGATTCCCAGGGCTAGAACAACCTGAAAGTAATATTTCTCTGGGAATGACTGGAAGTTTCGACATAACAAAGGCATCAGGCTAATTATAGGTGGTGTGGTGGTCTGTCCAAGATGCTACAGCAGTGCTGGGGAGATAGCTCAACATCTAAGCACCTGCCTGGCAAGTGGAAGAACCTGAGTTTGATCCACAGTCCTGCATACTTGTAATTCCAGCACTGGAGAGGCTGAGACAGGGGGATTACTAGGATTCAGAGCTGTATAGTGAGACCTTGTACCAGATAGATAGACAGATAGATATAAAAATAAAAGATTTTTTGAAGATGATATGACAAAATGCCACAAATTGCATAACTTAAGCAAAAGACACTTATTTTCTCATAGTTCTGGAAACTAGAAGCTCAAGGTCAAGGTGCCCAAGGGTTACTCTCTGGGGAGGTCTGTTTCTCTGGCCTGCCAGCCTCTGTCTTCTTTCTGTCTCTCTGCATGTGTTGGCCTGCACGGCATACTCCAGCTGACCCCCGTCCTCCTACGAGACACCAGACTTCCCATGTTAGGGCCTGTCCTTATCAACTCGCTTGGCTTCACTATACCCTCCCAGGCCTTATCTCCAAGTACATTTGGAGATAGAGTTTCAACAGATGCATTTCAGAGAACACAATTCCATCCATAACAGGTAGGAAGAGAGATCATGCTTCTCCAATAGTTTTAAAATATATTCAACTTCATAAATGTTACAGTGCAATAAAGTTTTACCACTGAAGAGTTGGCACAAACTAAAGTTGGATTCTAGAGAATTGAAACCAGCTAGCAGAGGTGCTAAAAAGATTAAACTAGCCAGGCATTGTGGCACAAATTTGTCACCCCAGCACCAGGCAGGCAGAGGCGGAATGACTACCACGAATTCAAGGCCAGCCTGGGCTACATAATAAGACCTTACCTCAAAAAATTAAAAATTAAACTAATATCTAGAATATTTAGGCTACATGCTCAGCACAGGAACTAGAATTAATCTTAGCATCAGAATAAGAACCTATTTTTACAAGAACTTCTGGGGAAGTAATAGTTACAGACGGTGAAATGCTAATAGGATGTGCCCGGAAGGAAGGACGGGAGCTCCATTTCTAGTCTTTAGGATGAACTCCCCACACAAGGCGGGGGCACTTCTTCCTGGGCTCACAGAGTACACGACCTATGAACAGGACCCTTGCCGTGCCCCGGCTGCAAACGTAGTGTGCAGCCTGTGTTCACTAGTGTTTGGTTTAGCCCACATGATGCTGAAAGAGATGAGTCTCGGCATGTAAAAACTGGAAAAGATTAAATTTGTATGAATCTGGGGGTGGGGTGAAGAATTCCAATGGCACAGCAAGCGAGCGTGAAGGCCAGCGTGCCTGCCGTCTGCTGGGCAGATGCAGGGGTCGCGCTGGAGGACTTTGCCGAAGTCTTGCCTTCAGCCCCGCTAGCAGCTGAGAACTAACCCTCACCTGGAGGAAGATGTGTTCTTGAATAGCATAAAGATCAAAACCACGCGATCATCCGCCTTCCATAACTTGAGCAAGTTACTCATGGCAGAAAATGTGGAAAATCCAGTCCCCACCCACGCCCTAAGAATTTATGTATTCCATGAACAGATTTGTGTTATAAAATTTATGTGTCACCTCCACCTAAAAGACTCTGTGCTTGCTTAGAAATTGCCACAATTCTAATAGACAAAGAAAACAGGAGAAATTTTTTCTAAATCATAGGAACCTCGAGTATATTATTTGTTCTGTCTTACAAGATCTCTAAAACAGATGTTATCTTCCAGTTCTCTGACGAGAAATCACAGCCAAGGAATTAATTTGCAATGCATGTTCTTACAAGTGGGTACAAGGAGCTCAAAGTATAACCCTGGTTTTCCTGTCCATCTGTCCATTCCACTACTAATAAAATAAAGAAAGTATATGGAAAAGATGCTTTGAGGCACTGGAATGAACACAACCCTTTCCAATAAATTTATTCTAAGTTGTTTCACTTAGCTTTCATTTGCTAGTGACAAGCTTTTTGCATCTATTCCAATGCATTTCACAATTTCCTAACACTGACCAAGTCGGAGCTTCTTTTTTGGAGTTCCTGATTCTACCCACCCGCACATCCACTTCACTGCGGGTCAGAACCTTTATCCTGATTTATGATTTTGTTTTGTTTCTACAGATCCTTAAAGTGGGCTAATAACTTGGCCACCGAGTTAATGTTGTGAAACTTATTGGAAAAAGTACTAAAGGTCTGTTGTCAAAACAAATCAGACTTCCTACCACTGTCCCTTTTCCTTCCTGCACAACCTTCCCATTGACTAGAGGTGCCCATCTGTCCTACCCCATCTGTCGCACCCTGCTCATGTAGTCACCATCTTCCCAGAATCTCTCAACCCGTACACATGGTGCAAAATGCCTTCCCTGCCACCTTATACCTACTTCCACCCCTAACTACCCAAATCTCTCCTTTTGGATGATTTTTAGTTCCCTACCTTAAGACCTTACAACAAACAGTTTCGTGGATGTGGCTGTCATTGCTTAATTGGCTTTTGTTGCTGAGAGAATAAAACAAGGACTATTTGCTCTGAGACATCACTCTTTGCCACTCCCTTGCTTCACATGTCAGGGAACAACACAGAAGCACAGGACCCGGATTTAAAGAAATACTAGGGATACGCTGATATCCATTAGTGTTGTAAAATGGTGGCTCTCAGGCTTAGCTACATATGGGAATAGTTCACTTTAAGAATGTCCACATTGATGACGACCTGCACAGTTTTCTCTAACAGGACAGGTGTCCGGCCTGAGTGCCAAGCTCAGCACACGACGCTCTGTGCAGCCACAGTTGGAATCTGTGGGAAGCAGAGCTGTTCTGAGGCAGGAAGGCAGCACGTGCAAGGGAACCCTGTGTTTCCACGCTGTGCACACTCATCCTGTGTTCACCTACGGGCATCTCTTGTGCTCTTCGATGTTCTTCACATCTGGGCATCAACTGTGTCCTTACCAGAATCTGTAGCTGCTTTAAGCACGGCCTTCATCTTTCAGATCTTTGATCCTACGTTTCTAAAGTGCCTTACTCTTGTCGGAGACTGCCTGGCTGGTGAGTGGTTGAGTGAAGGAATAAACAAAGCCAGCAGGGAACTGTCAAACAGAGCAAGGAAGTGTCAAAACAGAAGGGGCAGGGAAAGGAAAGAAGGAGCGAGTTGAAGGTAAACCTGCTTTTCAGGCAGGTTTATCCAGGAATACATAAAGAATAATAGCTGGCTGTTGGTGGCACCTCGACGCACCTGCTTAAGAACAGAACACCCTGCAACACTTTCCTGCTTGCAGAGTTACTTGCTTGGAGAATTTTAAACGCCTGAATCTAAAATGAGAATACGCTAGATGCTCTTAGTTCTTGGCTGTGACCTCAGCTGTTAAGTGGTTGGTTGGAAGAATAAGAGACAACAGATTCCAGAATTTCATGTTGTCTTCGTACATAGTAGGCAAGGAATAAGTGTTTAATGAATAAATGCATGCCTAGAAGTTTTAAGGGCCTATAAAACAGCAGATGGATGCAATGATCGCTGCCGTCTTTCACAATTATAAACTTATGTTTGACTAACTCCAAATGGTAATCGATGTCAGAGCAAGTGTACTCCACACTCTGCTCATCTGTGTCCCCAGGGTGCTTGTCACTGTCTTGTCAGCACATCACTCAGACAACATCTTTCCATGGGACCATGTCAAATGCTTTGTCACCCTCAGGCCTTACGATGAAAGCCTTCCTCAAACAGGAGGATCAAAGCTGGCCTATAAAATTCCCACTGTCAGTTGGGTGTGGTGGTGCACACCTGTAACCCCAACGCGTGGGCGGCTGAGGCAGGAGGATCGTTGTGAGTTTGAGACCAGCCTGGGCTACAAAGTGAGCTCAAGGC
>NDGN011223811.1:0-19931 GCA_002564285.1 Tympanoctomys barrerae
CTTGAGCATCCTGAGGCTGGCAGCTTTGTGGAAGCAGCCACTTAAACAACTGAGCTAGGGCCAGGCCCCCATATGTGTGTCTTAATGGACTATGTTGAATGCTGCAGATGGACTTCACGAACTGTTGGAAGTTACTGTTCTGTGTGCAGCTTGGTGTGTTTGGGCCACTGTATAGTGCTTTACAGTGCCACATCCCAGTGACTGCTCTTTGAAAGAGCCTTGCACCCCTCCACTCTTGACTCTCAACAGTGGGTTTTCTGTCACTGTATATTTGTCTTTCCTGGAATTGTGTGTCGTGCGTACACCATGTGTTGTTCTAGGTTTCTTTCACATGATACAATGATTTTTAAAATTTGGGTAGATGAGTAAAGCTGCCGTGATCATGGCAGTCTAGAAGTGCTCTCCCCTCTTCTTGAGCAGACTTGTTTCTTTTGCCATGGGGAGTCCAGTACCTAATGTTTACTCCGTATATTCATGTCTCTCAGCGGCTTCTGGAACAAGGTTGGTGGCCTGTTGTTCCCAGGTTGCTGGGAAGGTGCTTTCTGGTGTCAGGTTGCTTCTCCACTCTCTTTACCGATGGCTGAAAGTGCAGCTTTCTTTGGACAGCTAAGTCATCTTCCATTGAATCTTTTTAGGTTTCTAAAAATCTTTTTAGGCACTGTCTTTGCTTCTATCCTTGGTCTGTGTAGATTATTATTATTATTATTACAGGGGCCAGGGAGATGGCTCAGTGTAAGGGCCTGAGTACAATCCCCGCTTCTGCCAAAAAAAAAAAAAAAAAGATTATTATTATTACTATTGTTACTATTTTAATTTCTAATCTGTGTTCTGGTCTTTCTAATGTCATTTTTGGTAGGAGCCAAAACAAGTGTGTGTATTTGACCTGATCCCTTTAAACTGAAGTCTTTTTATCATAGGGTGCTGAGCCAGTTCCCTTTTGGTTGGTTTCTTCCCCACCCCCCCTTTTTTTTTCTAATAACACTGAGATGACATGTTTACACTTAAGTCTTTGTGTAATTTGTTTATCTCTTTAAGACAGATTTCTAGAGGTTAAAAGACATAAGCATTTTTAATGACCAGCTGAATACTAAGAAGGCTGTACCAATTTATATTCTAGTGGGACAGGACAGGTGTGTATTTGTAAGCATATGTACCATGGAACTTTGTCCTCCACCCCAAAAGCCTCCTGCTCCAGTGCACACAGAGCTAAGGAGCGGAGTCAGATTTCAGTGAAGATGGGACTGCCTGGTCTCACATCCTGACGAAGCTATACCCCAGCTGCTGTGTGTCTAGCTCCTCCCTAAAGAACTTACCCTTCCCTCTGCCTGGCATGGGCCAGGCTGAGCTCAGACCACTGCCTTCTATTCCAGGTTATACTCCAGGTACACCTTACAAAGTATCCTGCTCCCCTACCAGCGGAGCTGTGCCGCCGTACTCCTCTTCCCCCAACCCCTACCAGACTGCCGTGTACCCTGTGCGAAGTGCCTACCCCCAGCAGAGCCCATATGCGCAGGTATGCTCAGGCACAGTGGAAGGGGCAGCTCTAGCAGGTCTCCATGGCTGTGGTACCCTATAGCTGCTGTCTTCTCTTTTCCCCACAGCAGGGCACATACTACACACAGCCACTGTATGCAGCACCCCCCCACGTCATCCACCACACCACAGTGGTGCAACCCAATGGCATGCCTGCAACAGTGTATCCTGCTCCTATCCCTCCTCCTCGGGGCAATGGTGTCACCATGGGCATGGTTGCTGGGACCACCATGGCCATGTCAGCAGGTGAGTCTGTTCCTGTGTGTCTGTTCTGGGGAGGCCTGAGCTGGGGTGAAGTGGGGGAGAGTTCATGAGTATTAATCCTTGGCTCTAATGTTTTTGTGGCTTCACAGTTTTGGAGGGAGGAAGCAGCAGATCATCTTTGACTTTCCCTCCCTGGCTGTCCTTTCTTGTTTTCCTTTTAGCTAAAAGGAAATGAGTGTGGGATATAGAGTAACAAACCACGAGGTGACCTCCCTTCAAGAGCGTAACTGAGTAGCACCCTGACTCTGACCTGTTGTGGCCTGCTGCACTGTCACACAGGCTACGTCTTTACCATGAGCCCTCTTTGTCAGTCAAGCTGTATCATTGAGCATGTTTTCATGTTATGTTAACAGAATAGGTGTCTGTGGAGATACTTTTTGGTATTTATCTACTTTACTTTCCCAGGCTTCCTGTATGTCAGGAAAACAAAAACCATGGGGAGGTAAGACCCTTGGCTAACTAGGGTTAGCGTGTCCCCACAGACATAGGGACACCCTGGAGACTTGAGCTAATGATGTCTGGGGATTGGCTTAGCCCCAGATCTTTGGTTAATGTGACCACTCTCAGGAAGAGCCTATACAAGTGACACATG
This sequence comes from Tympanoctomys barrerae, assembly GCA_002564285.1. NCBI lineage: Eukaryota > Metazoa > Chordata > Mammalia > Rodentia > Octodontidae > Tympanoctomys > Tympanoctomys barrerae. The sequence goes on from NDGN011223811.1 coordinate 2,390, forward strand.
GTTGCCCATAATTCTTTTATTCCTGGGTGTTACTTCAAAATAAGGGAATAGTGAAGGAGAGAAAGGCACTCCAGGATACTGTTTATTTCTCTCCAGACTCTCCATTTTACTTGCTTTCCCCATCTGTCTGTCACAGCTGAGAAGACTGCAGAAAGAAGCTGTGAGCCTTTAGCCTGTGCAGGAAGGAGCACGCGCAGTAGGAGTTGGCTCTGGCGCTGAGGCGGTGCTTTTCCTGAATGGGTCCAGGTGCCGAGCCTCTGCATACAGCAGAAGTAGATTAGCGTGCCTGGAAGCTCATATAGCTTGGCACCCGGCTTCGCGTGTTTCTTCGCCCTTTCCATCTTAGCCGTTTTTCACTGTAGTTTTTATTGTTCTTTTTGTGTGTGGTTATTGTTCTTTTTGTGTGGGGCGTGGGGGGGTGTTTTTGGTGGAACCGGGGATTGAACTCAGGCCCCTGCGCTTGCCAGGCAAGTGCTTAATGTTTGTTTGTTTGTTTGTTTGTTCTTTGGAGACAGTATCTTGTTATGCAGTTGAGGCTGGCCTTGAACTCAGTTATGTAGCCCAGACTGGCCTCACCTTGTGGCAGGCTTCCTGGCTTAGTGTACAGTTCTCTGCTACGGGTATATGCACAGTATTCGTGAAACTCCTTATGAAACAAAACCCACCTTTTCCACTGCCCCCTTCTTCTGTTGCCTACCATTCTGCATTTTGCTTCTGTGAATTTGGCAACTCTTAAGTATTACATTAGTGGAATTAGTGGGCTGTTTTGTTTTGTTTTGGTCACTGGCTTTTTTACCTTTTTTTACTTAGCATCATGCCCTTAGATTTCAGCTGTGTTGTAGCATGTATCCAAATTGCTTTCCTGTTTAAGGTTAACTATCATTTTTCAAGTTTTGTAGTTTACCATCTGTCTTGCAGATGTTATTGTGCATATTATATGAAGGGGATGCACAGACCATTTTACAGATATGTTATCAAAAAAAAAAAAAACCAAATATGTTATCAGTAACAGCCAGCTGTGGTCATATATGTTTACATTCTTGGGGAGAATCTAATGGTACTTTTGCCCTTGCTCTGGGTCTCCCTCTAGACATCCCTCTCCTTTGGGCCTCTCTCTGGACAAAGAGTCCAGGCTGCATCTCTTCATAGAGGCAGTGGAACACCATGCAGATGTTGGTTTAGTGTAGCTTGTCTTGAATGCCATGTGCTGCTTTCTCTTCTAGGAACCCTGTTGACTGCTCACTCCCCAACTCCGGTTGCCCCTCACCCGGTCACTGTGCCCACATACCGGGCCCCAGGAACACCCACTTACAGCTATGTGCCCCCTCAGTGGTGATTACCCTGCAGATAAACGTAAGTGGCCATGAAGGCTGACGGGGCCCTGGCAAGAGTGATTTCCCTGAGCAGAGTGGCAAACCTATCCGCACTAACTGGGTACATTTACCCTTGGGCTAAGAGCTGTGTAATGCTTTATGCTTTTGTTTTTATTGAGACTCCACAAAGTAGAAGGAGATCATGAGTATCTTACTTGTTTGTTTAGAGGCAGGTCTTATGTGCTACCACATATGTCTGGCACGCTTACTTCTTATACTGTGCACCTTGACCCATGCTGGAATTGCTTGTATCCCCACCTCCTACTTACAGAAAACAGGGAAACGCTGGTCTCTGTGTGGCTGGGGGTGGGCTGTGGGGGAAGGTGTGGTCCATTCAGCTCCCTTGCCCATTGTGGCCCTCTCTGCAGTATGGACCTCAGCATGGCATGTTCTGAGTGATTCCTGAAATGCTGCATGTGACTGTGTCTGTTCTCCCCCAGGTTTGAGGATGGAGCTGTGCAGTCACATCATTGAGGTTCCCCAGCTGGTGCTGCAGGCCTTGTGCCTCCAACCAGGACTTTCTTCTTAATGCTCTCGACACTTAGCTAAACGTGACTGTGTCCCAGCCCAGCAGGTTCCAGCCACCGTTATCTCCAGCTAACTCTGTGGGTTGGTCTTAAAGCAAATCCTGTTTTGTGGTCTGCCTGGCAATTTTTTATCTAATGGTAATGATAAGAAGGGAGTATTAATCTATTCTGAATTATATCTAGTTGAATGCATGTTAAAAACAAACACACAAAAAAAAACAAGCTTGCTCAATCTACCTGCAGTGACTGATGCAGAACCATCATACGCAAACCCCAAAGGAATGGACATGTATTTTACAACTTGTATCACTAATGCACTGTTGTAATGTTTGCAGTCTTGACATTAATAAGTGTTCAAGTGAATTTCTTCATAGAGCATCTGAATTATTTTAGATGGTTCTTCAACCTTTTGGGGTTGATGTGATGTGTGTAGCCAGCTAGTAGGGATGTGGACATTTATTTTTCAGTGGCCTGTTTCTTTGACACTGACTGCACCAAGAGGGAACTGCAGGGACAGGGAGAGAGTAGTGAGGCTACAGTGGCTCAGAAGCAACTGGTTCTGAGGTGTCCCTTTCTTTCTGTTTAGCCTTGGAGGGGTCAGAAACAGGAACATGCTTAAAGATCATCATACAATATTGGAGTGGTATAGCCAGGACGCACAGGGGCGAGGGTATCAACCAAGCAGTTTTCTCTGTCATCTAAATTTTCATTGCCTAACTTACAAAGAAGGATGCTGTTTTTTATATCTTTATTAGAAAAATCTGTGTAGAACTAGATTTTCCTGGAATGGAGCGTATGTAAAAGAGAAACAGACCTATTTGGAGCAGGTATCATCTTCTCCTTTAGCTTAGACAGTCATCCTATATTTTTCCCCCAAGAAGTATTTGAGTCAGTTAAGAACACTTAGGTGTTGCTGTTTCTCAAAAGAAGGGCAAAGATATCAACTGTGTATTATGGAGGATGCTGTATACTTATGAATGCTTAAAAGGGAACAAAACTCTTTTAAATTCTTTGTGTTTAGCGAGGCAAGGTCATGCATAGGTCTATGAATGTAAAGCTGTAGCTTGGCCTGAGGCTGTCCCTCCGCTGCTCACGACTTGATTACCTCCTGTCTGGCTCGGGATGTTACTGGGTGTGAGCCTCTTCTGCCCCCTTCTCTTGTAGCAAGCATGTGGGACAGCACAGGCAGTAGTGGGAAGTGTGTGCCTGCTGGTGTCTGGTATGGAAAAAATTTTGAGTTTAAATTTTGAATATTGTACATAAGAAATCGAGCTTTTTTATGCTTAATAAGGTTGACTTTGACAGGAATGGCTCTCTGTTCACAGTGAGGGTCAGAGGGCTGAGGTGAAAAGACGTGCTCCTTTTCAGGGGTCTATCAGGTGGGATGGGCGCACCTTTTTTCCCATCCTACTGTTGTTCAAGTGCTGGCCTTCAGTTGGGAGGGGATTCTGTGCTGCTGCTGTCTCTGGCAGCTCATTTGGGGCCCTGGCACTGGGGCGGAGGTTGCTCCATTAGCAGTCATCCTGGCCAGTGGTGGGACATCTGACCACTGAGCTTTTGGTAAACTTAACTTTTATAGTGAGTACTCATCATAACTTTGTTTTTTTCACATTTTATAAATTTGGGAATATTTTTGCATGGCTCATTGTAAACGAGTCCTTATTCCTAGGGTCCATTAACATAGAATGTTTACTGATAAGTACTTTAAATCGCTTCCTGAGCACTTAACCAGAGTGTGTGTGTGTGTGTGTGTGTGCGCGCACGCGTGTGCGTGTGCATGCATTTATGTGTGTGGTGTCAGTTGTGCTGTATGCGTGATGCATTCATTTCTGCAAGTCTGTGTTGGTAATTCCATATGGATGATTTGCAGTGTCGGAAGTTGCCAGGGTCCCGGGGACTCACCTGACTGATGGAGAAGGCATTTTTCCTAGTTGAGTGATAATACACAGCAGAGCATATTCATGATTCTAGTGTATGCTTTATAAAAGCCCCTTGCAAAAAGGGAAGCCCGTCCGTGGCCTACCTGGAAGGAATGGTGTCCTTCACAATCGGGAGAAAGTTCCAAGAGGTTGCATGGACTATGTCTGGGCGCACGCAGGGGGAGTGTTCTCACAAGTGCCAAGTTGGAGGAAGGTTTGCATCCCCAGACCCCAACTTATATTGGCTATATAGACACTTTTCTTTTCTATAATTAATTTTCCCCCTTTTGTAAGGTTGAATTGAGAGACTATCAGATAGTTCTGCATTGTACAGTGCTTTGTGGAAATTTTTCCAATTTTGAAACTTATCAGGGCATCAGGTATCAAATCTATGAAAGGTAAATAATACCTACCAGGTAAGAATCTAGGCTTAATAGTAGTAATAAAACTGTCATAGGTTGCATTCCACTCTAATAAAATTAATTAAATAGCACTTGGGTCAGTAATCTGATACGAAGTTGTGTAGTTTGGTATCCCAAGCATATTACAGAACATTCCAAAGACTTTTTGATTTCTGTATGTGTGACATTTCTGATTTGTGAGGTCTTAAATTGAATAAATGTTCTTTGAGAAGTTGAGACAGGAAGCAAAAGACCTAGTTCATGGGCATCATTATGGATATTTAAATAATTTTGTATTCTTGACCTTTTCCCCTGAGGCTTGGAAGTTATCTTAAGTTGTGTAGTTGCTGTTGCTCTCAGCTCATGAAAATGTAGTTTGGAGCTGGTTGGAGGCTGAATGAGTGTTGCAAAGCAGCCCCTGTACCCCCTGACTCAAAAGCGAGGCCACTCTCAGGGCCAGGGCCAGCACCAGTCATGGTAACAGGTATGGAAGTATTTCTAGAACCTTCTGTGTATGCTGTGGACCAGCTTTCAAGAATATTCCTGTTGGTGTGGTTATGGCCTACCAGTTGCTATTCTCTGAAACCCTTTCCTGAGTGCTATGCAAATATATTTTCAGGTGGCAGGGACCTGAGCTGGGAACCAGGCTGCTGAGTGTCCAGGCATTTGGTGCTTTTGCTCCATCTGGTGGTGCCATCCTGCTGTGACCAGCAGCCATATGTTCTTAGAAGGTGTGTGAGTGTGGGGACAGACATACTTTCTTAGGTGCAGTGCAGTGTGGAGTGCACTGATAGCCAGCAGCGTTTTTCTTGCGTGGGCTTTCCTGATCTAGTTGAGTAAATGTTGGGCTGCTTTGCAGCGGAAGTCCGGACTTCACCTGTCTCTTTTTGAATGAACAGTTAGATACAGTATTACTATGACCAAGCAGGCCACTTTCTCTCATCTGGCAGCTGACAGTTGGCTGCTCCAATTGTAGTTGGCCTGGCTTTGCCTGGCAGCACAGGGCCTCCCATGGGTGCAGTAGCAGGTGGGGCAGCCACTGGTTCTTTTCTCTGGTGCTTTCTAAGGGGGTCTGGTAGGAGTGTGGTTGCTTAGGTAGGGCACAGCTCCTGTTTTGCACATCTCCCAGGTCTGTGTGTATGTTTCTCTCAGCTCAGTTGCACCTGAGCTTCCCAAAGGCTGGCAGACTTCTGAGTGCACTGCGACTGCTGTGCCGAGGTGGGGGGAGTGTGATCTTGCTTATCTCAAGGGTTTGTCTCTCTTCCCAACTCTCAGTTCATCTGAAAAATGGAGACTAAACCTAGCTTTAGTCCATGGGACTAACAGTTCAGTCACTCAGAATGCTGAGCTGGAGGAATAGGATCTATTTGGGAGCTGCAGTGCACTTCAAGAGGGTGGGCTGCTCCAGATTAGCCAGCAAGCAGCTCCCTGTCAGGGCCTGGGAGTGGGAGGGCCCTGGCACAGGCTGGTGGGCAGCAGGGGGGTGGGGGGAGGGGGCAGATGGAGCCCTGCTCCAGTGGCCTGGAGGCTAGGCCCCTAGGCGTCTCATAGGCTGTGACTGGATAGGAAACGATTCCTTTGTTCTTTCTTTTCTTTTCTTTTTTCTTTTTTACTGATTTTTTAAATACTGTTTTTTACACTGTTCTCTTGGTACTTTTTTAAGCTTAAGTCAGTGTTGTCTTCCAGTGTTAAAAGCACCCCTCGCCTCTGCATTGAACTTCCACGGCATATAAAGGAGTAGACCACCATCCTGAGCCAGTTTAATTAGATGTCAATTCATACTTTTAATTTTTTATGCAATCTGATGAGTAGATGAGCTCAGATTTAAAATTCTTAAAGGCACGTTTATTGTAACGATTGTCATGTATTAATACTGCAGTTTTCAATAAAGATTGACTTGTGTTGCATATTTTGGTTTTCATTTTTTTCTCATGTGGGTTTTGTCCAGAGATTTGGTTTGACTGGGAGATACTGTAGCTTCGCCCAGTTCAGGAAATTGCCAGGGCTTTGGGGGAACAAGCTGGTGCAGTGTTCAGCTCCAGGAACTTTGGCTGTGTCAGAGGTGCTATGAGGCGTTGGGGTCTAGACATGGGGCAGGGACTGTTTGTGTAGGTGGGACACAGAAGGAAGAGCCTTGGGCTGCTTTGCTGTCCCTCGCGGCTGCGCTGTCCTGGGAAAGACCATGCCTGTTCAGGCAGCCATTTCTCTAGGTCCTAGAAGAAGAAAACTTACATTTGGCAGCTGTAGCAAAAAGCCCTGAGAGCAGCGAGGAGGGGCAGCCTCCAGGCTTAGGGGCCAGGGCAGAGAAGAACAGCTTCGGCTGTGCCCCACACCTGGCCGGCTCCTGGGCCTGTTTCTCCCCACTCCTTTCCTCTAGGTTTATTTCCTGTTTAGGAAAGGCTAGGGGAGACACTATAGCAGGCCAGGACAGGTAGGTGTGTACACGGAAGGAAACGCGCACATACAGCGGAGAAGAAGGACCAGCAGCCAGGTGAGTTTTCACGGTTTCTTTATGAAATTACTATGGTTTCTGGCCTGGTGAAGGTATAGTGCAAGCGACCATCCATGCTGCCGAGTCCCACAGGCTCCGTGCCCATGCGTGGACCCTACCCCCATATCCCTCAGGACTGGGGTTGTGTGGGTCAGTTCTGGATCCTGGGCCACAGAATTATGTCCTTATGGCTTCTTACACTCCCTAGGATAAGGCTTTCTGTGTTACAGTTCTCCATTTTTAGAAAAACAATACAACAAAATCCAAACAAACCAAGTGATTCTGCAGCCACTTCAGCTGCCAGTGGGCTGATCACAAAACATGGAGGTCCCTTTTCGCTGACTCGGCTTTGTTGTTCCCACGACACACCCACATCATGAGTGAAGAGGTGTCCAGCAGCATCTTGAGGGAGGCAGAAGGGCAGCTCAGAGCCAGACATTTGAGGCACAGGACTCCTGGTTCTGCCCCCTGAGGTTGGGGGTAGCCAGGCCCTACTCACTGAGTGGGGGCCTGAAAGAAGGGGAAGGCAAAGGGGCACACATTTTTCCAGGGGGGCTGCTGGCCACAGTGAGGCCTGCCCTGTCGAGATGTGAAGGGCTGGTTAGGCTTCCAAGGGGTCCAGAGTGGCCATCGCCCTCTACGTGCAGCCTGGCTGATGGTCTGAGTGTAGTTCCCAGCCCCAGAGTGCGAGCAGAGCAGGAGGGGCTGCTCATGTGGGTGAGCCCCCGCCTCCCCTGCCAGCTGGTCTCTTCACTGCACCTTCACAGCAGCGAGGATGAAACCCAGGATGGAGCACAGACCTGCCACTTTTAGGGGCCCCGGGCTCAGCCCTGGTCACTTCCAGTGTGCAAAACAGGCAGAGAAGGGCCAGATGGAACAGGCCTCAGGAGGCAAAGCTGGGGGCTGTCGGGGGCGTGGACTCATTTGCGGAAGGGTGCCAGCCTGCTGATGCTGTGCCAGAAGGTGGATGGTTTCCGCCGGGTCTCTGCCAGGACCAAGACCTGCTGTTGGGGCCGGCTGATGGGCAGTGTTGGGTGCTTGTGGCGTGTCAAGTAGCAGGGCCTGCCGACAGCTGTGCAGGGAGAGGCAGCATGGGCATGGGTGGCAGAGGGTGCCCATCGCAGGGTTCTGCAAGAACTGCAGCCTCCTTCCCCCACCCCCCACCCTGCCACCCTTGCGGTTTTTGGCTACGCAGAACTTGTTTCCCCAGGGCTGAGCATGCCCTGGAGCCCCTAGCCTGTGCCTAGCTTACTGAAGCCCTAGCAGGGTGGGGAGTGGCCACATCCAAATTATATGACACTGGACTCCTTTAGACATGGGAGATGAGTCCTTCCTAGGCAGCTGTGACAGTGCTTCTGAGAGCCTGAGAACTAAGCACTGTCACTAGCGGTGCAATTCGGGGGAGGTTAGAGAGGCCACGAGGAAGGATAGCTGTAAACTGACCCAACCAATCTTTGTCACCAGCTTTCGGGAGCACATTTAGCAGAGGGCACTGGGCACTTCCAAGGACCCCACTATCTTATAGCTGTGTTTTGGGGCCAGAGGGGAATGGAACCAGTCTGGGACTGCCCAAGAGGGAATGCCCATCACTCACTTTTGGGCTTTCCTGTGGCCTGCTGTTTGCTGGCATTCAGCATGGCCTGTTTCCTCTGCAGTTCGGTGATGGAGAAACCTGGGGAGAGGGCACACGTGAGACTTTTGTCCTTCCCTGTCCACGTGTCCTATATTGTCCTCTGTAGGCTGTGTTCTGTGGCCTGTTGTCCTCCCTCCAGCCTGCTGTCAGTCTGCCCTGCCAACCGGGAAGGTAGACAAGCTTTTTGAGACCCCTGTGCCTCATCTCCTCTCAGCCCCTGCCCCCCTCTCCTGCATCTAGTGTCTCTGGTGTCATAGAGGCCTTCCCCAGCCCTGGAATGCCAGGGCTGTGACCAGGAGGGGGCAGCACCACGGAGAAAGGCCTGCTCATATGAGGCAAGAGGTGCCAGTTCCCCTCCCCGCTCCTCCCAGGGCCTGAGCTTCCTGGAAACCAGCTACTCTGAGCAGCGCAGAGTGTCCCAGAGCCTGTGCTGTGGCGCCAAAAGCTGATGGAGCACAGGGTGGCAATGCCTGACAATGGCAATGCTTGTGCTTGACTGCTGGGACCGAGAGGCTTTTGGGGCCTCACCAAGCTTGAGGCATTGGGTCTGAGACATGCTCATTGATTCAGGATGGGCTCGTATGACTGGCCGCTGGGCTGAGTGGGCCCAAGTAGGGCAAGGCCCAGCAGGGTCTTATACCTGTCTCCTGGTCCAGTCGCACCTGCTCCCTTTCCCTGGCAAAGGCCTTGAGCCAGCGTTGCTTTTGCTCAGGCTTCCTGGCACACAGCAGGTGGCTGTCCCCTGACGTGCTGCAGTGTAACCGGAAGGCATTCTTGATGTTCATGTGCAGGTCTCGGTCCTTCCCGTCCTCCAGGTCCACCACCTCTGAGCCATCCATGTCCAGCCTGCCCTTGTAGTACAGCATGTCTCGGCGGAGCAGGTCCTGCCAGACGCCGTCCTGAGCCCTGGCTGCCGCACCCCAGGCCCACCTCCACCCTCAGCCCAACCACCTCCACAGCATGTAGTGGGTGCCTGGAGGCCCTGGTGCAGCGTGGGATGGCCAGCAGCCAGCCTGCAGGGCCTGCTCTCTCTGAAAGGTGTGGTCTACCACAGAGACCAAGACAGCACCCCACATGGCACAGCAGAGAAGATCGTGGTGCACAGGAGGGCTGCCTGTATAGGATCCTCTGGACCATGTTTTGAAAGAGAAACAGAAGCTACAAGCTATAGGAAGACCAGGAGATGGCTGCAGCAGAGAACCTCAGGTTGGCAGAGGAAAGCGGAGGTTTGCAGGGGACGCAGCAGCTTGAGAAGCAGGCAGCAGACAGTTTAGGAATGAGGGTGTCCTCAACAGGGCCTTGGCCAGAGAAAAGAGCCACCATGGTCATGGGCTTTCCCTACAGAGCTACCCTCACCTCATCCCAGACTGAAGGGCTCCCAGGAATGGCTGCAGAGGGCCTGGCAGGCTCCACAGTGTGCGAAGCTATTTTATACCTCAGCTTGAGGCCCTCCATACAGTGCTACATGGGCCTGGCTCAGAAGGGCAGTGGCTGGTACCTTCTTACAGTAGATAAGCTGGTGGTCAAAGAGGAAAAACATTCTCTGCTGGCTCTTGGCTTGAGGCTGTGTAACACGAGTCAGCTCCCCCGAGTAGATGAGTTCCGAGCTCCTCACCAAGAGATCTTCCCCCTGAGGGACCCCAAGGAAAGCCAGAGCTGAATGCCCCTGACCTGCTAAGAAGGCCTTGCCTGTAGGTGACCTCCCAGGCTAGCCAGGTGGAAGGGGCATCTGGAGGCCCAGAAGTCCTCTGGGTCCTGGAGCTTGGGACTGTGGAGGGGGAGGAGAGGGGAATGGATTTGACCTGGGTTGGCTTGCTGGCCTCCTGTGGTCAGTGGCCTCCATGGCTCTTGGACAGCGGAAATGTGCCCACTCTATGGAGATGTGACGTTGGGGTAAAATACACACTAAAGATTTAGTGAGAGGGGCTGGGAAGATAGCTCAGTGGAACAGGCGCCTGCCTGGCAAGTGCAGGGTCCTGAATTCCATCCCCAGTACCCAAAAAAGATTTAGTGAGAAACAATATAAAGCATCCCATAAATCATATTTTAGGCTGACTAGAGCTGAAATAATAGGCTACATTATTGAATTAAATATTATTACAATCATTTTCACCTATTTTTCTTCCTGTGTTAAAACAGCTACCAGAGGGCTGGCCAGATAGCTCAGCGGTCTAAAGCACCTGCTTAGGCAAACTTAGGCACTGACACGGGACCGCAGTTCAATTCCCCCACACCACATGCCACAGCAGCCCTGCCCTCATGGTGGGCTGAGTGGGAAAAAAAGAGAAAGGCTACCAGAGCTGGGTGTGGTGGTGCATACCTGTAATCCTAGTACTAGAGAGGCTGAGGCAGGAATATTGCCATGAGTTCAAGGCCAGCCTGGGCTACATAGTTTAGGATCAGCCAGAACTGTGTAGCGAAACCCTGTCCCAAAATACCAAAGATGGCACTAAACAATACAGAAGTTTCTGTGTTGTTCATGTGATTTTTTGATTGAACATAGCTGCTCTAGAGAAGAATTAAGCTGTAATTCACCTGTGCAGCCAGTCTTCAAGGCCTTACGTCCACCCTCACAGCACCACATTTTCAGACCAAATTCTGCCCCTGGGGCTGTTGGCAGCCATCCTGTCTTAGGTGATGGAGCTTACAGGGGACCTCGCCCTGGGCTGGGCCTCAAAACCAGTGGGCTGCGCTGCCAGGTCCCACCCCTAGAAGCCAGTGCACTGTCAGGAGTAGTGCCTAGGACTGTTTTCTAGTGCTCTGACTGAGGGTGATTCATTTTCAGATAGCCTGGAGACAGCTTGTACAGTGCTTGGCAGAGGTGCCATGTGTGTGTCAGCAGATGACGGAGGGAAGAGCCCCCGTGTCCCTTAGAACAAGAATGCCATCGTTAAGTTTATGCTTTGGCATTACCTTAGAGAGATACCTGGCGAGTGTGCAAGCCAGAAACGTGGAACCAGGGGCAGCCCAGCTTGGGCTGTGCGGGTGGGCATAAACCCTGGTGTTGGGAGTCCCAGAAGCTGACTGGAGAGACCCAGGGAGGGACCCAGCTTGTGCCCTGAAGGCAGAGGAACAGACAGTGCTTCTGAGAAACCTCCTCCTGTGGAGCCTCTCCTGAGCTGGTGGCAGCTGGTAGGGAAGACAGTGCTGTCTCACACAGGGCAGACTACCAGTGCTGCATCTGGCCTGGGAGGTCCCATCAGATTTCCCACAGGGGCACACAAGAACCTGCTTTGCACTGAGTTTGTGCTCCCGTCCAGCAGCCTGGCCCCCTGTTCTGCTCCCTCCCAGACCCTGAGACATGCAGAGCTCTCAAGCCAGGGCCCCCAGCATCCTGCGGGCTCCAGAGCCCTCACCTCCCAGTCCTCTATGGAGCTCTGCCACTGAGCAATCTTGTCGATGTTTTCGAGTCTCCGTTTCCGCTCATTGATAAGCCGGGCCACATTCTTCATGGCGTGCAAGGCAGCTTCAACATCCTTGAAGTCCCTGGGCAGAACAGAGTGGGAGGGTGCTGCCATCTGGTGAGTAGGGACTATAGGTATCTCCTAAAGCCCACCCTGTGCCTCTTGACCACTGAAGCATACTTCTGCTCTTCTCCAGAAATGCCAGGCCCGGAGCAGGTTCTGCCCTACTGATGGCCTCCTCCCTGTCATGGTGGCAGCTCGAGGTGAGCCCCCTGCCTACAGCAGGACAGAGAACGCTGCGGGTGGGGCTGCAGGACCCAGCCCCTCCTACCTGTGCTGGGGCGGCGTGTACTTGAGCAGCTCGGCCAGCTGCAGGGGGTACTTGCAGATTTTCTGCACAGGCGTCAGCAGGAAGCCATCCAGAGAGATGTCAATCATCTTCTGCAGCAGCCGGCAGGCCTCAAAGAAGTACACATACTTGCTAAGCTTGGTGAGCCGAGAGAGCTCCATGCAGGCGTTGGGGTGGTTGTTGCAGTATTCAGAGTAGATCTGGAAGTCTGCTTGCTGGGCAGCAGAGGGAACAGTTTTGGGGTAGCACAGCTGTCTCCTAGACAACTGGCCACCCATCTGGGGAAACCAGGGCCTCTGGATCCCCTTTAGGAGCTGGGCTGGGGATCCAGGCACTGTGTATCTACTTGGTCAGGGCCACAGCTATGTGAAGTCACTTAAAGGTGGGAAAACCCACAAGGATATGTGTGCCCACCCTGTGGCTTCCAATTTTTATCAGTAAGACCCTTAGCAAATATTTTAATTGTATCAATTAAAAAAAAAACAAACAGGTACTGGTAAGAAAGGGCCGTCAAGGACAAAAAGACATCAATAGGGGTGGGGGCTACTCCAGGAGAGGAGAAGCTCACTCCCAGACTGATCAAGACCTCTGCTGCTGGGAGCCTCCCCAGCCTTGGTTCCCACAGCACAGACCCTCCTGAGAATGCGGAGGGCAGCCGGGAAGGCAGGAGGTGCACCCAGATGTTTGGAAGCTTCTGGGAAGGCAGGTTGCCTGGGGTGGAGCATGGAAAGGGCTCGCAGATGACCAGGGCTGGGGTGGGCAGGTGCCAGGAGATGGCAGGGGGCTGCGGGTCTATGGGGAGCCGGTGCTCACGTGCTCCAGGAAGCAGGCACCCAGCTCACTGAGGTGCGGGCGCTCGCTGTTGAACCTCTGCTCCAGGGCCTTCACAAACGCTTTCTGGCAGCGGTAGATGTCCTCAATGTTGCCGAAGATGGTGTGCAGCTGCTCCTCGCTGAACATGTCCGCACGCTTGCGGCACTGCCTGATGTAGCCCTGCAGGCAGCCAGAGCATTAGGCTCAGGCTCCTGCACCCGCCCCACTAGGGCAGGGCCTCCCTTACCTCGCAGATGTCGCGCAGGTGCTTGATGTAGTCCCGCTCTGTGCTGAGGATCTCATTGATGACGTTGGTCCGCATCTGATCCCTGCTGCTCTGCGCCTCCATCCCACCATCTTCCACTGCCCCGGTGCTGGCCCGTGGGGCTTCAGTGTCCTCCACCGGCTCATCCTGGTTCACACGCAGCTGTGGGTAACGTGGGGCCAGTCAGTACTCCGCAGCCCTGCACACTACACGGCTGTGCAGCCAGGCCTGCCACCTGGGGGAACAGCCGCTGAAGGTGCTTCCTGCACCTGCATCAAGTGAACGTGCACATGGTGGGCAGTGGCAGTGTGCCTTGTGACTCCACTGTTCAGAGACCACCTTGGCCCCCTGACAGGCCCCATGTCCCCCTGCTTTCTGTAGACTGCTTCTATTCAGCGTGGTCCCTGGATCACCCACTAGGAATTTCCAAACCACAGCCTGCTCCTCTTGTGTCGTCTAGAGGCTGTGATGCAGGAGTATGGTGACATGGTCTTGCTGGCTTACTAAGCTGTAAATTCAGGAAAGGGCTTGGGGAGCTGAGGGACATTTACCCAAGGAGCATGAGGACAGGAACAGCTGAATGTCAGCTGCTCCACTTTGCCTTTTTGGAGACTGCATCTAGATGCCTTCCTTGGAGACCAGAGTGCTGTAGGTGGGATCTGGGTCCCTTCCCTGTGAATGCTGGCTTAATGACTGCTTGTATATGCCTCAGCTTTTCCAGAGTTCCACCTGGGGGGACATGGGTGTTACTCAAGATGACCCAGCAGGTGAGTTTTTCAGTATGTGGTACTGTAAGGTACCCTGTTCACTTCACAGGATGTAATCTCTACAGTCACTCCTGACCTGTTCCCTCCTGCCCAAGGGCTCTCCAGGAAGGTGGGATCAGGGGATAGAGGAGGTGCTGGCATTTCTAGGGGAGGAAGACAGCTTTCTGACCCCTACCCAAGCAGTGCCTAAGGCACCAGCATTGTGGCGAGGGTGAAGTCCACCCAGAACCTGGGACCCCAGAGCTCTTTTGAGTGTGGATCTCCCCAGGGGGCTCTTCTTGTGCCTGGGACCATACCCTCACAAAGCTGGCTGGAAACCACCCCTCGACGTCAGCGACACGGCCCCACCACCACTCTCTGTTGGTGGCATCCATCACTTCGATGACATCTCCAGCTTTGAAGCCCAGTTCCTGGTCATCCATGGTGACATGGTCCCAGAGTGCTTCAGCACAGACCACACTGCCATCGCTGATCAGCTGTGGAGAGAGCCATGGTGGGTGAGTCATGCCCGGGGCCCAGGCTGAAGCCCTCTCTGCCCTCTGTCCTACCCTCAACAGTCCTGGGAAGAAGGGATGCCAACATACTCTCCAGAGGGACTGACACACTTCCTTCTAGCAGCAACTGCTCTGCTGTGGAGCCACATCCTGGGCATGCCTAGATTATCTAAGGTGGTGATGGTGTCTGAGGTGAACCTGATCCAGAATCGCAACTCCCCTCAAATCACTCCCTTTGTGGTGGGCCACACCTTCCTAAGCTGAGACGGAGCCTCTTAGCTTCCACCCAACTTCTGCTAGCTGCCCCGAGATCCTGGGGCTGAGGCTGCTCTTCTCAGGCAGCACTCAAGGGAGGGGGCTGCAGAGCTCCGGGAAGGACAGGCACTTGCATCTTGCCATGGGTTTCTCTTCATGGAGTTTCAGTGTTTCTGAGGCCACCCAGGAGTTGGCAGTGCTGCTCCATATAGATGCGACAATGCCTTGCTACTGGAGCAGCCAGATGTAATTTGTGAGTTTTATTTTTTTGAACTCATGCAGCGCCAGCCTTGGGACAGCCCTGCCCCCAGCAGCTCACACATCCACACCAGCTCAGCAGCACCATCCTCAGCACTCTAGGTTCCAAGCCCTGCTTGTAGGCTCATAGAGAAGGAGGTGAGTCTTACAGTTCTTAACTGTAATGGATGCCTAACGTCACTCTGTACTTTGTCACTAAGTGAACCACTTGGCCCCATCTGACGAACCTCTGTACCAGTTTTTCTTGACTTGAATCACTGATAAACATCCCTTCTTGGCGCACTGGCGAGTTGAAGCCTGATTCCCCACTGCCCCTTCCGGGCAGCCCTTGCACTGGTGTTGACACTGCTATCCTGCACTGTGGGCTCCGTGTCTGTTCCAGAGGCTTCAGGACAGAGAAGCAGTGGGCTAGAGCCTCAGATACCCCTCCCGAGAAGACCTGAGTTGATGCTCCCATCACAGCCATGAGCCTGGTGCGCAGGGAAGGAATGACCTGGGTGTCCCCTGGCAGGCACTCCACCAGTGCCCTCGGTGCCTTGTATGCCCTCAGCCTCTGGTTTCCGCGGTGCTCCTGGACAGTGTACATGCTAATCCTCACATGACTTGAGGACTCAGAGCAGGGCTGCACTCTCAGCTGAGACTGCTCAGGCCTCCATCCCAGTCCTAGCTGCTACCTAAGGGGCTTCGGTGCCACGTGGCAAGGCAAGAGGTGGGCGCTCTCCTCCAAGCAAGTTTGCAAGGCCCAGTTGGTGGAACTTGCTCTTTCTTGAGGGCGGCACCTACTCTTGTGTGCATGTGTGCATTGATGGTGTGGTGGCTGCTAGCCCTTGGACCTCTGTCCTCGCTTCTGGCTGTCAGGACCGCCTGTGGGCAGGTCAGGCTCCCATACCTGTGGGTGAGTCTGGGTCCAGCAAGACCACATGGGAGGAGCCAGCCCGCTGTGCCTGCTGCACCGTGGCCCCAAGTGAGGCCCTGAAGACTGTAGCTCCAGAGAAAGTAAGTGGGCCCTCCTAGGGGTGTGGGTAAGAAGCCAGAGGGAGCATGCAAGGGACCATGCCTGATCTGGGGTCTGTAAGCAGAGGTCCCAGATCTAGGACGAGGCACCCACACACTCAGCACTGCCCACTGGGGCCTGTGCTGGACAGATCCTGCTTTGTATTAATCAGGAGCAGCATCACCCTCTATGGGGCAGGAGGCTTCACAGGCACCAGGCTCCGGCTGACTTGCCCAGAGGCCTGGAAGCCCTTGAGGAAGGGTCAGAAGAAGGGGCTTGTCACCTTTGCTGTGTCCTTATCCTAGAAACATGTGACCCAGGAGACACCAGAAAGTCACATGGCCTCAAGCAGTTTCTTTGATCTCCCCATGTTTCCCACAAGCGTCTCCATACTAGCAACATCTACCCTGTGCTTCAATGACAATGCTTCAGGAGACAGCGACACCTTTCCTAGGACCTCAGAGATGCCTCCATCTGCATAGCAGCTGGGTGTGCTTCCTGCTCTAGTTTGGGTGCTTCTGCACCTTAAGCCAGGAGTCAAGCTCAACAGCAGAGGGCAGGGATTCCAGCTCCCACAGGGGTTGGGGGATGCTGGGTGGGGGATGGGTGGGGCATAGGGATGGGGTTGGGGTGGGGAGTAGGAGGGGTGAATACAAGCTAGCCCTGGGGCCCTGGGGTGTTTATGTGGAGGCAGATGGGGCAACTGAGGGAGGACCAAGTTTAAGACAAGGTAAAGGAGAGGCTTAGATTCCTTCCCACATCCCCTGCTCTGGCCAGCCCTGGGGAGAGCAAAGCTGCCAGACCTTGCCTCCCAAGTGACAGCCACCACCACCCTTTCTCATTGGGCCTTCTCTTCCCTTCCTCACATGCAGGGCCTGCTGGCTCCATCAGCCTGGGAATGCTGGGCTGGGCTCTGCAGGCTGTGTAGGAAGTGTGTTCAGGCTGTGGCCCCAAGGAGGCAGAAAAGGGGAAAGGGCTGCAGGTTCCCCTGGCAGAGGCGCCTGGACACCTCCACGGACCTCCCTCAACCTCCCTCACCGATGCATTTCCATTTCTTCTCCCCTCTGGCACAGGCACACTGTCCAGGGGAGTCCGCATCCTCAGTTACACACCAAATGCGCTACCCCTCCCCCATGGCATGGAGGACAGATTGAAGGACCCCCGTACGCGTGCACTATGCCCCCTAGGCACCGCAAATGACAC
Organism: Tympanoctomys barrerae; assembly: GCA_002564285.1. Taxonomy (NCBI): domain Eukaryota; kingdom Metazoa; phylum Chordata; class Mammalia; order Rodentia; family Octodontidae; genus Tympanoctomys; species Tympanoctomys barrerae. Next base: position 19,536 of record NDGN011223811.1, read on the forward strand.
CCCAGATTAAATTGGTGACTAGAGGCCTGCTCACGCGTGAGGCATGGGACCGCAGGTGTCGGCGGCCAGAGCACCAGTCCACTCACCCGGCTTGGTCCCCCTGGCTGCCGGCTCAGCGGAAGGCCAGCAGGAAGATGAGCACGACATTGATGAGGACGAGCAGCAGCAGCACCAGGGAGACCACCGCGCGCTGGGCACCAGGGGGCAGGTTGCAGCGCAGCACGGCGCGCAGGGCGCTCCCGGGCGTCACAGGGCCGCGCCGGGGCTGCGGGGCCCGAGCCATGGCCCGGCTCGCGGGTCGGAGCCCGAGGCCCGCAGCAGAGGCCAGGAGCTAGCTTGGCCCCGAGCCAGGGAGGGGCGGGGCGAGGGCGGCTCCTCCCGCAGGGCTCGGCCCCA